>JAMKOQ010000345.1:0-59600 GCA_026770425.1 Boechera divaricarpa | reverse complement strand
AAAATAAATTACGAAATTAAATTACAGAAATTTAAATAACATAAATAAATAAACATAAATAAAATAACATAAATAAAATAACATAAATAAAATTGCATAAATAAATATATACAATTAATTGGGTGATAGTCGATTTATTAGGGATTTCAGATTATAGGATTCATGTTCTTCCTTTTTAAATTTGTGTTTCTCAATCTAGGGATATTTAATTATAGACCAGCCCACTCTCGTGGTACTAATCATCGTGTCAGACCCACTTTCGTGCGATTTTCTTTCGATTGCGACAATCCATCATTGATTGATTATGTGTGAGAGACACATCGATTGAGTTGCCAACATCATCCAGATTAACCAAGTGATTAATGCATGAAAAGAAAAGAGTGAATGACAGATCTATTTAGAATAAAATCCCACTTCGTGATGATGTATTCCTGAGGTCATAATCTAACTTTGGCCACAATTAGATTAGCATTAAGATACAAATATAAACAAATAATAAAATCGATACTAGCTAATACTCTAATATTCAAGTCTCATGGTGATAATGGCTTCTATTCGCATAATCTTGCCTAATGGCTCGGTTATGACCTCAAGCACATCCCAAAAGACAGCTTAGCATTAAGAATGAATAGATAGCTAGATGGGTCAGGAACAATCGAGACATGTTGAATCCGAAATCTTGATCCCATCATCGACCACCACCTAGTGGTCTAAAAGATCTACTCTCTTGTCTTTCCGAGTGAGAAAGAAGATAAATAGATCATAGAGTATAAAACAGTAAACTAAAGACTAAAAACAGTAAAGTAAATCAAAGCATAAGCATAAACATAAACAAGAGCATAAGAGATATAAACCTAAAGAAGAACTCTTTAGGTGAGACAAAAGAGCTAGAGAATCTAAGACTAGTGAGAATACATGAGTTTATATAGATTTTTTATAGGCTTGGAAGGGTATAGGGCGTCCTTAGAAGCTTCGGAAGGTAATAACTCGCACCCAAAACCGCACCATAAGTTGCAAGTTCGCATTAAAGCTTTTTCGAACAGAGTCACATCGACAACCCTGGGTCGATGGTCAGGTGTCGATGTGCCTTTTCTGTACGAGCATCGACCACTCTTCGTCGATGCTTGTGTCGATGGTCTTCATCTTTGGCTTCAAGTTCGGGTCCGAGGAGAGCATCGACCGCTCCCTGGTTGAGCTGGCTGGCTGTCGATGGCCTTCTTCAGAGCATCTACGCCGTTATGCTAAGGATGTCCTTCCTGTGAGGCTCTATGAAATGCATGATGTTCTTGACCGTAGGCTCCAAGGTCCCTATAGCTTCTTAAACTCCAAAATACTTGAAAGTGCATGATTTCCTCCAGTACCTAAACAAAAGCAATGCAAATGCACTAAAACTATCTTAAATGCTAGTTAGAAACATATAAAACTAAGGTAAATGTATGCAAGAAAGCATGTAAAATACGATGCTATCGTATTCAAACATCGTACTCGCTAAAGGTTGTGAACGGTCGTACATAAATGAGTTTTTGTTTGAAACGAAATGAGAAATGGATTATGAGATATAAAGCTCGCTTTGTGGTCTAAGGATTTTCTGAAAGACCCGGAATTAATTACGACGAAATTTATTCTCTGTTGTGGACATAGTTACCTTTAGATTCCTGATGAGTCTAACTATTAATGAGAATTTAGAAATGCATCTCATGGATGTTGTTACAACCTATCTATATAACATGATGCGATATCTATATGAGAACTTATGGGTTTAAAATGCCATGAAGCATTACGTTCCAAACCAAAAGAGTTGTGTGCGATAAAATTGCAAAGATCATTATATGGGCCAAAACAATCTGGATGAATGTGGGTCGAACAGTCGAGTATTTATTAAAAGAAGGATATGTAAACAATCCTATATGCCCATTTGTTTTCATTAAGAAAAAGTATCCAGATTTGTTATCATCACGGTATACGTTGATGATCTAAATATTACGAACTCAGGAACAGAAAGTAATGGATTATCTAGAAGGAGAATTTTAGATGAAAGATCTCAAACAGACAAAGTATTGTCTTGGGTTACAAATTGAAAATACCCAAAGATATGTACGTAAACCATCAACAGAGACACTAAGAGATTAAACCAATGGATAAAGCTACTCCTCGAGAACTCCTATGGTGAATAGAACACTTGATGTAAAGACCCATTCCGAACATCCGAGGAAAATAAAGATATTTGGTCCAGTACCATATTTTAAGCCATATCAGCTCTTATAACCTTTCTAATTTGTACTCAACCTGATATATCATTTGTTATTAACCTCTTAGCAAGATTTAGTTCTCTCTTACACAAATACATTGGATTAGGATCAAACATGTCTTTCATTATCTTCAGGAACTATTAAGTTGGGCATTTTATCTAACAATTCAAATAGTGAAATGGTTGGTTTATATAGATATTAGGATCCACACAAACCCATCGCAGAGAAGGATAAGTCTTCACTATTGGAGGCACAGATATAGATTAGCCTTCTCAAACGGATACTTGTAGCTACTTCGTCAAACCACGCTGAAGTCATCGCACTTCGTAGCAAGTAAAGAAAATGTATGGCTTATATCAGTAAGTCAACACATCCGATCAAGTAACGGAATTCACACTAGCATGGAGCCAACTATCAACTACTCTCAATATCATCTCTCCTTTCACCATATATTTTCTTTATTTCAAGGTTATAAACTCCAAGATTACTCCAAGGATATAATCATATCATTTCATCTTTAATAATTTATAAACTTATAAATATATACTAAATTATAACATGATCATTTTTTTCGCCGTCTAAAGGGTAGATTATATCAACATGATGAAAGTTACAAATGCCCGCAATCAATCTAATGATCCTGAACTAAGCCAAAATAACAAGATATCCTAGAAAACTAAGCCCAAAAGAGGAGACAAAGGTAATACAAAGCAATAATGTGATAAGTATAAATGAAAGAAAGGGACCAATAAATATTTATTCTTCTATGTATTAAATTTCTCAAATTTCAACCTAACGCCTAACCAAAATCTAAGGGTGACATCTTTTATTTCCAGCCAATCAAACAATAATGATTAGGATTAGTACATCTGTTTAATAAGGGAAGTACATAATATGGAACCTTCCTAATTAGATCTAGCTTCTATTTACATAAGGATATATTATTTGGTAAAGTATTTCACTCAGCTTTATATTTTTTTTCTCAATTTCACCCTCTTATGCTCTTACAAATTTTTTTTACTTTTCCTTTTTATCCACAATGAATTCGATACTAATAAAATACACTGAAATACTTGTATGTAATTTATACAACAATATGATTTCAAGGAGATCAATGTCTTGATGTGAATATATTTAAGTCTTCAAACAACATATTTTTCACAATTTTTCATTTTTTCATGATTAAGAGATTATGATTTATGAGCATCAACTCGACATTTTCAAAGTTGGAGACCAGATTGTAATATGGCTCCGTCCCGCGCAGTTCAACTTCCGACGGGGTCTAAAGACTCTTTAGCCAATCAAGTCTTTTGCCAATGTTGGTTACTTTTTACAAACTTTTTACAACATAAAGATAGAAATTTAAAACTTCTAATGCAATAGAAAACTTCTAATCATTTTCATTTTTATTGATTTTTTACTTTTTATTCTATTTTTATTTTTGACGGAATTTGATAATATGGAGTCAGCACACAAACATGTTTTTTTCAAAGCCGATGCAATCAGTGGCAAACACAACATCGGCGAGACACTGGGATTAAAGTGATGACAAGTAGTGTTGATGAAATTCGACGCTAAAGATATTTGTGACATGTCTTTTCTGTCACTACATCTATGCTTTTGAAGTGGGGTATCAGAAACCGCTTCTCTATTGATTGTGATGGTGGGTGTGAAAGCTTTTGGCTTTCTATTGAAAATAACACTCCCTGACAAGATACTATTAATAAATAATATATATATATATATATATATATATAAACTAACACTCACGAACAAATTTCACCTTGTCTTTATCTTTATTTACTTTCAAGATAATGAAAGGTACGATGTTCTTGTATGAACACAAAAATAAAAGAAGAAAACAACGTTCTAGTATGTACGTGTAATATATGAAAATAATCATCCAACTAGCTCCATTAACGAACTCTCATCACGTTGTATATTTTACACATCATCTTTTAAAGGACACCATACCAAAATAGTTTAGTATTTTAAAAGAAATCCGAAAGAGAACTTCGAATCTTTGGCCTTTAAGCAATGGCGAACTTCTTTCTCCTCTTTTATTTATTTATTTTCAAATATATTAAACGTTATTCTTTTCCTCCAACTCTCAGTGCCTCTCATTGATAAATGTATGTTAAGCTCCTAGGTAAGCCTTAATAGATTCTATTCTCAAATGCTTTATTTGATCCCTGTAAATTTCTCTTTACCCTTGATAAGCCTCTGTAACTTCAATGGAATAAAGGAAGTGCCGAACTTGATTGATAGAAAATGATTACACAAACGTTCCAAGTGACTAACCACAAATTTCTCACAAGAACTAATTAAGAACATAGAAACTTAAAAAACAGAAAGATAAATCAATGAGATCCTTCTCGGATCCTCATTGCCCTCTAACCGAATGGTTAGCCAAATCCACCACACCCAGCCTTTTTCTCAAATGAATGCTTCTTTAAAGGCGATTGTGCTCCTAGGGATCCTGTAAGCACAGACGCCTTCCTTGCAGCTGCCTCTCTTGTCTTCTTCTGCCATGTCACTGTCCTTGGCCTCGACAGAGCCTCCTGTTTTGCAACCTTCAGCCCACACCCATTCTGTTTTTGCATTAATGAGCTCTTGTCTTTATCTTTACGCTTGAAATAATCTTGAAGCTTAACATTATCCACGTCAGCTTCACTATTTAGGAGGTGGAACATATCAATGTAAAACAAATCAAAGTATAATAACTTTCAAAACATGTAGCATCGATTCCTATCTATCAGACATTGACGAGAGACATGTCGAGAACAAGAGTACGAGCTGTGACCCATCAAGATCTTGTTCCAAACCATAAAACCACCGATCTCAGAAGCAAAACCGGTATTTTCATTGTGGTTTTGACCATAATCTTTGCCTCTCCTCCTTTGTTCTTTGCCTCTACGCCGAAGCCATAAGATCTCAGGTACATTATTATGGATGTATATATATATATTTATATATCAAATTTCTCTTATATTTTGATCATATTTTCATAATCACTGAGTAATCTAAATAGATTCATATGGATAACATGTAAAAATAACGATAGAAACATTGTAACTCACAACTCAAGCACAGTTAGCTCAATATGGTTGAAGATTTCAAAACAATTTTTTTAATACTTTTACCATATGGTTCGATAATTATATCTTAGTTTATATTATATCGTTGCCATTGAGGTTTCCGCATGATCGGTATATGTTGTTGTCAGTGATTCCCAATTTGTATGTAGTCGATATGGGGAAGCAAAACGTGCGTGTACAATGGTAGCGGGAAAACGCCGTTGTTGTGCGGTGCAATTACGTTCGTGGGATTAGTGGTTGGTTGCGATGGTGGGCTTGCACATGTACTTACTTATCGCAGTCACCGCATCGCCGCCACTCTGGTTGAGTGGGATCCTGTTTCTGCTCCTGCGAAGAGGCTCACTTTTCAAGCAGCCTTCTTGTTCGTCTCAACGTGGTAAGCAGACTTATTCTAACGCAACAATTAATGTCAAGTTGAACATACCATTAAAAATCCTAACTAGAAAGTAAAAGCTCTGACTGGTAAGCTAAAACATTGTGGAATGATATATTAAAATCAAGAGTTTTAGCTTCTACATTTTTTTTTTTTTTGTTTGGGATTCCTCGATGTTACTGGTCAGAACCTAAGTTAACAATAGTTTTGTAATTACATTTTTATTTGTCTCTTTAAGGATTTGCTTTGGTGTTGGAAAGGTTCTATTGTTGGTGACAATTAGCGTGGAATGAGGACATCTAAAGAAATACGCCAAAACCTAGTTGTCTAGTAATCCGGCAAGGCTTGTTTTCAGCGGCCGGAGTGTTCTCACTTCTAACTGTCTTTCTAGCCACGGGACTTTACCTAACCGCTCTTCAAGCACATAGAATCTCTAAGAATCTTGAAAATACAAATAGAGAAATCCTTGAGGCATCAGTTCTTTATGCATCTCCTCCAAGATCGCCCACATATCGGATGGCTACGGTAGCTCGAGAAGCTCCTGCAACAATTAGAGATGAGTCAACACATTTGCACTACAAAAGATTGCGAAGGACTTTTGCGAGAAATATGTTTCCTCGCCAATTTGAAATATAAACGGTATTGCGAGGACATAAGTTTCTCGCTAAATCGCCAAAATTTAAATTTGCGAGCAATAGAGGAAAAGTTAGTCTCCTCGAAAAACGTCGATAAGTTTAAATGCCGTTGCGTTGTTTGCGACAACTTTAAGACAAAAGATATTGGTCGATAATTTTCGAAGATATAGCGACGACTTTCCGAGATAAACGAATTTGCGAGGAAAATATCTCACAATATGACCGTTATAAAATTGCCGCTATGCTCATGATATTCCATCGCTAAGTGGTTAAAAAACATATGTTTTCCTATAAATACAACACTCTTGAGTATGAGAAAGAATATAATCATATCCAATCTCTAAAACTTTCTTCCAATTTTTCTGTTAATTCGATCGAAAATGTCGAAATTACCTTGGTTCGAAGAATTGGATACCGAGCAAATACCGACGTGGAGTTAACGATGTTGAACTCCAGATTATAGCGGGTTTGCTGCGGAGGAAGAACAATTTTCAGAACTGATGTCGCCATACCACCAACATATCCGGAGAAGTTTGGGAAAGCCCATTAATTCCAGGTCCGGCTCAAAAGATTCAAGTGCGCTCGAAGGAAGAAGAACAAACACCCTTCACAATTAACAATCTGAGTCACCCCTAACAGAAGTGATGAATGTCATTCCGGTGAGGACAATGGAGGGACAATGATTTTTTCCTTGTAGCGAGGTTACAACAAATTCAAAGACTTTCCTATTTGGACCCGATAAAGGAGCATGGCGAATTGACGAAGATTCTGATAATGCCATCGGATGAATCATATTCATCAAAGATTAGTGGGAGTCATATTTGTAATATTTATGTATTAGTTTTTTCGAACATTTAATAATTTGTTGTATTAGTTTTTCAAACATTTAATAACTTTATAAAGTTATGTTTTTTACTTATATTATATAATTTTATTTTACTCCTTATGTAAGCGACGATTTACAGAGGAAACCTAGTTTCAGAGAGTTTTGCGAGGACTCCTAAATAATAATTAAAAATGTAGCAACTACTTTCAGAGGAAAACATAGTTTCCAGAGATTTGCGAGGAAACATGTCGTCGCTAACCGTTATAAAATCTAACTACTCTCTCTCTTTTCGTTCCGCCTCTTTACCAAAAAAACTAAACCTAATTAAATCTTCTCTCCGCTCGATCGGCTCTCGTTTCGCCGATCGTCCCACCTGTTCGCCGCCTCTCAGTATCTCGTCGTACCCCGACACTTCTCCGCCTCTCGCTGCTGCCTCTCTCCTCTCGTCTCTCCTCGCCTGTCCGTCTCGGCTCTCCGCTCGCTCTGCATATCCGTTTCCGCCTCGCCGAAACCATCAGCCTCTCCGCCTATAGCCGCTGTGCCTCTCTCCTCTCTGTCTCGGCTCTCCGCTCGCCTCTCCGCCTATCCGTCTCCGCCTCGCCGAAACCCTCAGCCTCTCCGCTATAGCCGCTGTGCCTCTCCCTCCGTCTCTCTCGCCTCTCCGTCTCGGCTCTCCGGTTCGCTCCATCCGCTCCGCCTCGCCGCCTCTCCGTCCCCAGCCTCCGCTCTCCACCTAAGCAATGTAAGTTTAGGTTTTTTTTTGTGATTTCCGATGAGATTACTAGTTAGCTTATGTTAGTTTAGGTATTTTGATTTTGCTTATGATAAGATAAAGATAAATTTAACAAATTTGATTTGAGTTTGATTTGGAATTTTGTTGTAATTTAGGTTAATTAGGTTAATATGATGGAATTTCTAGTAAATAGATTAATTAGGTTAATTTTAATTTTGCTAATGATTAGATTATGAGAAATTTAACAAATGTGATTTGGGTTTGATTTGGAATTTCTATTAGTTAGGTTAATTAGGATTATTTGATGGAATTTCAAGTAATTGGGTTAATTAGGTAAATTTAATTATCAATTTGTACTAATTATGTTAATTTTCATAATTTGATGGAATTTCTACTAATTAGTGTTTAGCGAATTTTAAGTTATTCTAGAAATTATTAGTAATTTGATGAAATTTGATGGAATAAAATGGATTTTTGATAATTCTTTTGGTTTACAAATATTGATGTATTGATTTTAATAGATTTTTACTTAAATTTTGACTTAAGGTTTATTATGTTTATATTATCTTCAACAGAAATGAGTTTTAGAAATTTAAGAGTTTAACATTTATTCCATTTATGTAGGTCTTCGTACAACAATTTTAGATCACAACGAGGTGGGAATACGTCTACGACTTCTTCTGTCATTCCGGAGTCGCAGAACTCCGAAGCTCGTATGAACATCAGCATGGGAGCTTCTCAGCCAGCCAGACAAGAAGTCCTTCCGATCCTGCATCCAAGAAGACCTCCTGGGACACGTGGTACATTTCATTTTTTAATAAATTATGTTTATAAAGATTACAATTTTTTCTACTGACATCAAACTAACATGTCTATCTTACAAGGTTTCGGCATAGTAAGACCATCAAAAGAGGAATCCTTAGAGTGTTCGGTTTCGAACGGAATTAAGCGGTAATTCCTCGGTTTAAAATGGAAGTTAAGGGAATGTTTTGAGACAAGGAGGTGTCTTTCGGGAAATTATTCGAAGTTATTAAACCCATGGAAAAGGTTAATTAGAAGAATTAATGGTTGCGGTTTAGTAATTTCCGGATCGGTTTGGTTTAATCTAATTAAACCAACAATTACATATACATACATGTATATGTATTCTCTCTCTTCTCTCTTCTATAAAATTCTTGGAAGCTTTTGTTCATGGGAGAGAAAGAAAATCTAGAGGAAAAGAGAGAGAGAAAAGGAGAAAGAAATGGAAGAAGAAGAAGGAAAAGAAGGAGAAGGAGAAGAGAGAGAAGAGAAGAAATTGGAGAAAACAATAAGAGTTTTTGGGGAGACTTGTGAGGTCCGATCGGGATATCAAGAGAACTCGGTCGGAGCTAAGCTTTGTGTGGAAAGTTCTCCAATCTCTTATTTGAAGGTGTCACTAAATTTCGGGGGATTATGTTAAGTGGTTTGGAAATATGATTTTTCTCCCATTACACTGCTACTGTGTTACCATGAGTTTGATGAAGTGTTTGGGCACTCAATTCTTGCTTCTTGTTTGGGATGAAATCTGGTAGATAGGTTGTTGAGACTTCGATCTTCAAGTTCACTGAAGGAATTTACAAAACATGATCTAGGGCAAGAGACATGGCTGGTTAAGTAAAGCCCCTGTTTTGGGGAAAGGAATCCGGAATTTAATGAAATAGCTCTTGAGTCGGGAGCTTGTAATCAGTCTTTTGAGAGTGTGTTGATGATCTCTTGGAAGGAGGTTTGTGAGATCTTGGTGTTGTGTTGTGTGTCCAAAGAATAGTAAGCTTAAGGCTTGGAAACCGCTGTCAAAAGAGTGTTCTTCTGCTTCAACCGTAATCAAGGTGAGTGCGCAACTGCAGTGCGAATATATAACTGCCACCCTTCGTGATTTGATGTGTGATGCAGGGCTCGGGCCCGATATGAGTGTGATTTATTATTAGTCCAAGTTGGAAGATGTGTGTGTGACGATAGGAGCTCTATCATAAAGACTTGATCATTATAATACGTTGATTGGCGTGTAAGTCTTGGTGATCATACTTACTGGCCGCGGGGACGGGAGGATCCACTTCGGTCAAGCATTATCAATGCTTTCTACGCCTCTTTTGGGTAAAAGACAAAATAAAGACTTAGTTGTGGAGCAAGCGTGGAACCAAGGTCGAGGAGAAGGGATGATCTCGGGTTGAAGGTTTTGGCTTTAGATTCTTGTGTTCATGTGTTTTGGGTGTTGCAGTGATGTTTTGCGACTGTGAATAGTGCGTGGGTAGTGATGTTATGATAAGGAACATGGGCGATAAGGTCAGTTGCGTTTGACGTGGCTTTTGACATTGTTTTGGGATTGTCAGGTTGTTCTCGGGTTGTTGTGGTAAGGGGGGATCCATCGATCCGATAGGACTGATCGATCCTCTGGAATCGTTGCAGAAGCTTTTGGGAGTGTAAATCAAGATCGATCGATCTCGGAGGACTGGATCGATCCTATAGGGTCAAAGCGGCCGACAGCATGTAAGTCAATTGGGAAGAAAACGACTCGATCGCTTCTGCAAGATCGTGATTGATCTTGGGTAGTCGATTTTTGGGCAGAGCGCCTGGTCAATTTTAAGGGGTCAAGATCGATCGCCTTATGGGGAAACGATCGATCCACAAGTGGGATCGATCCCGGAGGTGCATTTTCAGGCTACCAAGTTGCTTTAGGGGTCAAGATCGATCGTCCAAAGGAGGAACGATTGATCGTGGGTATTCGAGATCGATCGATCCAAGGAGGACTGATCGATCCTTCGATCATGGATTTGATCACTCGATCCGGTAAGATCGATCGATCCTCGAATAAAATTTCTTTTGGGGATGGGTCTTTTTATTTTGGTATCAGATGAAGCGCTTCTAGAACAACTGACCCTTACGATTGATCGATCCTACACCGATCGATCGATCTTGCTTTCCCCAAAATCAATCTAACGACCATGACTGATTGATCCTATTCCGACTGATCGATCTCCTCTTGCCCCAGATCTCGCAGAACTACACAAAACGAGCCATAACACAAGTTAAACTCAACTAAGCAACACCATATCTTAACCCATGCATAAACATCCTATTGAACAGCCAAAAACATCTACAAGGGGTCCAAACAATATAGCATTCACATGTGGTAATAAATCAAAACACAAGTTACAAGAACCCAACCGTCTAGATCATCTTCTTCCTTCGGCCTTGGTTCCACGAGCTCCGCTTCCTAAGACTCCTCTTTACCTGCGCCAAAGAGGTGCGTAAGCATTGATAATGTTTAGTGAGGCGGTCCTCCCCGGGGCCCCACGGTTAGTACACGCACACAATCAAAGACTTACCGAATTGAAAGCAACGCAAGCAACAATCAAAACAAGGAATGATAGAGCTCCATCAAACACACAATACACACAACTTGGACAGGCCATAAATCACACCCATATGGTCAAGTCCTAACACACAAAAACAATCACGACACCCTATGATCATGGCACTTACGACCACGGTCACGCACTCACTTTTTGGCTTTGACTAATGAAGAATACACTTCCCCTTTTTGAGGCTTTCAATACCAAGGCTTAAGCTTCTTCTTCTTTAGGCTTCTACTTCACAACCAATTACTTAAAGTACTCACAGCCCAATCACCTAACAAGAAGTTCTCGCCCAAACGCTTCTCAAATGGTGACATAAGTAATCATCAAACTCGGATGACGAAAATCCCGTGGCAAACTGATTCCATCTTTTCAAAAACAGAGCCTTAGTTAATCAACCATATCTCGTTCCCTAGATCATATCTCGCAAATTCCTTCTGTGGAATTCAAGATAAGCCTTTCATCAACCTTATCTACCAAATTTCAGCCAAAACTAACAAGATTTGAGTGCCCACTCACCCTCTCAAACTCAGTCCGTCGCGGATTGCTCTGCTTTGAGCGGCTTTGCAAGAAAATTCATAACTCCCGGAACCAATTGAACATAATCCTATGAACTTTGGCAGATTACTAGGCAAGAGATTGAAGAACTTACTCACAAAAATTCAGCTTAATCCGTGCCTGTTTACCCGGTCGAACGAGCCTCTCAATTCACGCCCCAAACTCTGTTTTTCCCAAGTTCTCTTTCACTCTCCTTCTCCTTCTCCTTCTTCTTTCTCCAAGTTTTCTTCGCTTCTTCCTCACTCTCTTTCTCTCTTCCTTTGCTCCAAAAATATCTCTCAAAGTGATGAGGAAGAAGAAGTATGTAGAAGCTTTGAGAAGGAGGAGGTGTATATATAGATATACATATCTTTTGGTTTAATTAAATTAAACCAAACCACAATTAATTCACTAAACCGGTTTTAATCAAACCAATTCCCGTAATCCGTCAATTTTTTCCTTCGGTTTAGTGATTCCACTAGACTCCTTGGAATATTTGAGACATTTCTCCGCCCCCAAAATATTTCTTTCACTCCGTTTAACTCCGAATTAGCGCATAATTCCGCGTAAACCGAACCGCGGATTACTTCTCATCGAACAACCCTTCGATCGATCTAACCCAAACACCGCTCCATTCGGGACCGTTAATCGAGTTCGATATTATCCATATCACATTTCCGCCAAAATACTATTCATTCCGCAAAATACTATTCCTAATCAATCCACCCCAATTTGGTTCTCAAACGATTAGTCTTCCGAATAATCAAACCAATATCGCACTTGATTATAAATAGAGTTCTATTATTCTCATTCTCTAGGGACACAAATACTACACGACTTTTATGACATCCAAATATTAGTCAGGACAAGAAATGTAATAACTTTTTATTACAAGGAACGACTTGGGATACGGATGTTACAAAACAGCCTTTGAACTGTGGTTTTCTGTAAAATGCAATCAGAGACTTTCTGGAGGCTGATCAAATTCACCATGAACTCGAAAAGATCTCTCGTATTGTAAATCATTATTTACATACCGCAAATGGTCACTGTTTCATCCTCTCGTTTAGCCGTTTAACACATGCGAATACCTGATACTTGCAAAGTTGCCAGCATATCCATGGGTGCCCAGTAAACCTGTTTACAAAATCCACAAATAAATTTCTTCTTTTCAACTTGCAGATTTCTACGTGACTCAAACTCTCTCTCCACAGTCTAGAATGGCAAAGATCATGTGTTTGAGAAGCTACCTTGTACTCTTCAAGATTTTTTTCATGACATGTTTAGCGTATAGTGGTCTCTTCCACTCATCTTCTACGGGAAGACCATGTCGAAATTTGAAAAAGCTCTTGCAAGGTCATCAAAGATTAAGAAGATGCAGTACAGGATCAAAAAATCAAGAGATTTGATTATGAAACCATAAGTCGTGAAAAGATTGTGTTTGCAGTCATGATCCCGACCCAAACCCGCCATCATGGTAAGCCAAAAGTTCTCATAGATGCGGAGACATTTTTTCTAACCATTTTCATGGCTTATTTCGGCTTAGCCTTCAAGAATGATGTAATAATTATTGACTAATTATTTGAAATTTTAGACCTCATTTATTAAAACTTTTCAGCCGTTTTTAATGATTGTAAACTTGATCTTAATTTTGGATTAATAGGAAAATTAACGATTAAATGTACTGTTTAATCACGGTTAAAGCCAATTAGAAAACCCTCCAGCTTCTTTAAATTGAAACTGTTCTTGCTTCTTCATCATCATTCTTTTTTTTTAATAAATTCTTTTTTTAATAATTTTCCATTTCATCATTCTTATGTCCTCTTCACTTACAAATATCCCTTTTCAGTTGAAATTTCTTGGGTTCATCTTCAGATTTGAAGAAGAGAGAGAGCTATGTCGCCGCGACCGAGCGCAAAGACGGAGATCCGCTCAGAAGCCTTTACAGCAAGGGCCGTAGATGCGGAAGAAGTGACGCAGAAGAAGAGAAGACTATTTGGTGGAGATTCGCAAGAACAAACGCGAAGAAAGCTTGATGAAGAAACGCCGCAACGGTGCAAAAAAGATTTGCCTCCTGATTCCGACGACCCCTTTGAGAATTTGGTAAGCCGATCTCTGGCTTTGGATTAGTGAAGTTTAGGGTTTCGAAATTGATTGGGTAATCGATCTTTTGTGATGGATGTAGTTGGAGATTTCGAATATGATCACAATGAATGACCTCTTCTATCAGGCTGTAGCTTGAGTCTGCTACCCGGTTCAGGATGATTCTATCATTGAGTAAAAGTCTTGATCTTCGAGTTGAAAAGATACGACCTTTATCAGTTACTTGAATGTTTCTTTAAGTTTTGTGCTCTTATATATGTTCAGATAGAAATCCACCTATCGATAATGTGATACAATCTGGAGTTGTGCCATGTTTTGTTGATTTTTCTAAAAGGATGATTACCCTAAGCTTCAGGTTAGAAGAAAAGTTCTCATCTTTGATGATTAGTGTAATCTTTGGTTCTGAATTCTTTGATCTTTATAGTTTGAGGCGGCTTGGGCTTTATCAAACATTGCTTCTGGAACATCTGAGCAAACCAAGGTGGTGACTGATCATGAGGCTGTTCCAATCTTTTTGTTCAGCTTCTTGTTTCCCTAATGATGATGTCCGTGAGCCGGTATTACACTTCTGTGAATATGAATGCTTGGTCACAGTGGAAACATGCTAAGTATGAGTTGAAATTCTGCAAAAAGCCTGATGTCACACCTAATTTGCAGGCTATACAGGGACTGCAATGTTTCTGGTGATTCAACACAGTCCCGTGACTTTGTTCGACCAGTGGCGCACTGATGCCACTGGTGCATCAGCTGAATGAGCGTGCTACTTTGGTCGATACTTAGAAATGCCACTTGGACTTTATCAAACTTCTTCAGTGGTACCCGCCGCCCCTTTGACCTGGTATACTTTCTCTCTCTCTCTCTATCTCTCCGGTACTTCACTTATGAAACATGATTAACAGGGTGAAACCTGTTCTCCCTGCATTTTAACGACTTGTTTATTCGAATGATGAAGAAGCGTCTTGAGAGATGCTTGCTGGGCATCTTCTTTATAATATACCTGATGGTCTGGCCGAAAAATCCAAAGTGTGATCGAGGCTGGTGTTGTCCGCAGACTAGTTTAACTTGTCAAAAATAGTAGTTCCTCCATTAAAAAAATTGAACCTGTTGCTACAGGCTTGGATAATGAAGGCTGACAATTTTTTCTTTTGCAGACACTCCTTCTCCACTTATATTTGTTCCTGCAGTTCGTATTTTATTGAGAAATATAGTTGCTGGAAATCATCAGCAGACTCAGGTATGTAATTCATATTCCATTTATGGAACCTTCAAAAACACTTCTGTTGTCCACCGTGTGAATTTATCGTTTTTCAAAGAAATAGTACTATCAACAGCTTATTTTGGTTGATTTTATTACTATAGCTATATTACTAGATAGAATGTAGAGCCTGAACACTTCATTATATACGCTTGAATACAATGTTGAGATTAGATTTTGTAACCAAAACTACTAAGTGGAAGACGTCTTTGCTTGGGCCTCTGAATAACTCTTTTGAGTTTATTCTTCAGTGTGTGATCAATTGTGGCGCTTTACCCGTCTTGCCGACTCTAAGCTTACCCGTAAAAACATGCGAAAGGTATAAAGAGGGAACTTGCTGGATGATTTCAAACATCACTGCAGGCACTGGAGACTCAAATTCAGGTGAGAAGTTTTTGTTGCTTTTATCACGTGCTGTCACTAGTTTAGATCTACGAGATCTACGAGAAGGCTACAAAGATTCTGCAAAAATGATACTGGCTTGAAGTGGAAGAGGAAGATGAAGGGTTAGGTGGAAATACTACAACTATAGGATAAGGTGATGTTCAGATGATGGTTGTTCTCATCCGGACATCCATTTTGATTTTACTCGTTAAGATCCCACTCATTCTAATATTAGATTGATATAAGAAAAGAATGTGACAATGAACCAAAAGCATGCAATATATGATGGGTCAAACTCAAAGAGTGAGCCTTCAAGCAAGTGTCAGTTTCTTGATGACATTACGATTCAGATACGCAAGAAGATGAGACATGTGGCAGAAGACGAGACACGTGGCGTTTATAGAATTGTTTTTAGATATTACCTGTTGTTTGCACCTATAAACAGAATCGAGTGAGTATATTAACTCGATTAAAACAATTGTGTCCATTCATTCAACATCTAATAAAAAGAATATTTCTCTTCTCTTCTCTAATTGCGATATTTCAATCTTGTCTTTGATTTTGAGTTTCGATATCCCCAATGGATATGTATAGTAATAACATAGGACACGTGAACCGTTACTCTCAGCTGATTGAAGATGCGGAAGGGCCAGAACCTGCAACACCACGAAAGCAATGAGATCTACGAGAAGGCTTTGAAGATTCTGGAGATGATACTGGCTTTTGGAGGATGATAAGAAGACACAACAACCTCCAAGGTGATGGATCTGGTCTTTTCTTAAGCGTGACATTTTGGTCTCTCCATCACTGATCCGTCAATTGAAAGTACAGAGTCGATAGAAGAGCTTTGGCTCCGTTATTCAAGTTTGACGGAGTCTACACTTTGTTCTTGTGTGTTTACAGGCATTGCTTGATTCGGAAACCATGAAAAGAAGAGCTGAAGATATGATCGAACAAACTTTTGCTGATTGTGGTAGTACTAGCAAAACCTCTTTGGCCTGGTCCTGAGGTTAGACACTTATAAACCCTAATTTCACTCCCATTTGGGGGAAATCGACATTGGTTCGATCCCATCCTAACCAATACGCTGAACAACTTCAAATTTGGGTTTGATTAAACCGGCGTTAAACCCTAAAAACCAAACTGAACTGACTTTAACTGGATTAAACCGGATTTAAATTCAATTAAACCAAACCAAACCGGTTTTCTAATAATGATACTTTTAGAAACTGTTTTTTTTTTTTCCCGCTTCTTCTTTAAATTCATCTGTTTTTTTATTCGCTCCTTCACCATTTTTTGTTTGCATTCTTGCCCACCTGCAAAATTTCTCTGCCTCTTTCACATTTCAGTTGGAGATTTCTAGGTTTCCTCTTCAAGTTTCGTAAATTTCTTTGGAGAGGTAGAGAGAAAGCCACATCGCTAGAACCCAAGCTTCGTCTAAACGATCTCACACAGCATGCTATGAGTTTAATCGATGAGCTTTTCTCAGATGACCCTCCAACACAGCTTATATCCGCTACCAAGATGAGCAGGATTCTATCAATGAGTAAAACTTTCTTCACTTTTTCTTGAAAGATTCGTCATCGAATGTTTCTTTAAGTTTTGTGCTCTTGATATCTGTCCAGGTCCAACAAGCAGCATTCTTGGTACCGATTATCTGAGAGTTCTAACTCGTTTCGTTCACTCTCTTGTAAGGAAGATTTCCCTGTTTTCCAAGTTAGAAGAAAACCTCCCCACCAAATTGATATTTTTATGATTAGTGTAATCTTTGATTCCGATATATTCAATGATCTTTTCTAGTATGAGGTAGCGCGCACTCTAACAAACATTGCTGCTGTCTAACCGGATCTGATAGTCTCTCCTTAATGCTGTTCCAATCTGCCAGAATCAGGGATATTTTTTCCCCTATATATTGTGGCCCCAGAGGTGGTAAGTATTGTACGGTGTAGTAGATATGAATGCTTGTCACAGATATGATTTTTGAAATTATTCTTGCAGGCTATATGGGCACTGGGTATTGTTGCTATTCATTCAGTACACCACCGTAACTATGTTTTCAGTGCAGGGCATTGATGCCGGTGTTGGAGTCAGCTGGACAACGAGGATACTAACTTGTCGATGCTCAGGGAATTGCCACTCGGACTTTGTGTAGAATGTAAAGGTGGCAAGCCTGCGCCGACTTTCGACCAGGTCTTCTTATCTCTCTCTCTCTCTCTCTCTGTTCTCCCTCTGTATAAAACGTCCAGTACTTTCAACATATGTAGCATTGATTAACAGGTGAAATATGCACTTGAACGACATCTTGACTCAAATGATGAAGAAGTCTTGAGATATGTTTGCTTGGCAATTCAGTATCTGTGTGATGATTCAAAAGATGCAATCCAGAGTTTGATTGAGTATGCTTGGGTCCCAAAACTAGTTCAACTTCTCCGGTTAGTACTTGTCAGAATATATATACATATTTAACCCTTTGTGACATGTTTGGATACTTGAAGGCTGACAATCTTTTCTTTTAGACGACTTTTACCATCTGTGCTTTGCTCCTCTACTTCATACCATTAACACTATAGTTAAAACATATAATCACCAGGCCCAAGTATGTAATCCATATTCCACATATGTTGTCCAATTTTGTTGATTTATCGTTTATCAAAACGATAAAACCGTCTGAAAGCTTATTTTTATCATAATGTCTCTAGAATGTTTATATCACTATACCGCCATTAGTAGAAAGAGTGATGAAGTGCTTGCTTTGTTATATGTTCCTTGTTTACAATGTTGTGATTAGATTTTGTAACCAAACAACTAAGTGCTCTGTGTATGCGCTGAATAAACCTCGTTGAACTTATTCTTCAGTGGGTGTTCAATTGTGGTGCCTTACCCCTTCTGGCCAACCTGTTTAGTCAAGACCATGAGAAAGCAGTATACTTAGGCGCTTATTTGATCATTTCAAGCATCACTGCTGGCTTCAAGGAACTAATTCAGGTGAGAAGTTTTTGTTGCTTTATCACGTGCATCAGTTTTTTATTATTGTAGTTGCAGAGCATATACAAATCTACCTGCTGTTGCTATCACTAATTGTTTTCTACTCCTGGCGATACAGTCACTTATTGATGCAAATTTGATTCCAATGTTGGTCAATCTGTATCAAAATATTGAATTGGACATGAGGACGGAAGCTGTATGTGCAATTTCAAAGGTGATTCGTAGGTAGATCTCATGACTGTAAAATCAAGTACGTCCGTGCCTTCTTCCTTTTTCACTTTGAATATGTTTATTGGATCATCAATTCACAATCTCCATTGGTCTGATTCAGATACTTGCGTGGATATGTTGCCAAACCCTTTATGTGATCACCTGGAATGTCCATCTCTAGAGATCATCTTAAATTGTCTGGATGGATTGGAAAACATTTTGAAGGTTGGAGAGGCAGAGAAGAACATAGGAGACGTGGAATGGTTACTCTCAGCTGATTGAAGATGCGGAAGGGCTAGAGAAGATTGGAGAGCCTGCAACATCAATGAAAGCAATGTGGATCTAGTACAATGAAGGCTTTGGGATTCTGTAGAGATACTGGAAGAAGAGGACAGATGCTGAGCAGACACAACAACCTTCAAGTTGATGATCTGGTTTTTTTGCAGTTGTGAGAGAACCTAAGTTCCAGTTCCTTATGGTGCGTTTATTTTTAGTTGAAAAGTTTAGTGAAAAACTTACTCAAATTCTTGAAATCTTCTTTTGTGATTTGGTGAACAAAGAGGGGTTTTGTTAGGATCATATACAATTTTTACTGAACGAACATTTTTAGTCTTTTAACACCATTTTCACTCAAAGTACTAAACAAAACTCCATTTCGACTACAACAATGAAACCAAACGTATCATCACTCATCGGACTCTAAAAGGTTATGGTATGGTTCTGGTAAGGCAGAATGTAATTGATGTGATATAATTTGTTGTAGAGCTGAAGTAAATGGCGGATAAAACAGAGTGACGGTTTACTCGACTCTCAATGTTTGAGGTATCCTAATCCTAGCATTACCGGACTTGGAGGGTTTCAATGGATGTCGTGAATGCTGGGCCTCTGTTAAAGAATCTGTAATGCAGTGAATAATATCTTCAATGCAATTCAAAACCAAATGTGTCTCGGAGAAGCATGGTCCTTCGCAGAACTCTTCTTTCCTCCCCACCGGAATATTCAGGTCTCCGGTTAACGTTGGGCCTCTATATGTTTCTCCACACACTCTGGTATATCTACATTTTATTTAAAAGTTTTGAGTGAAATTTGTAATCAATAAAAAATAGTCGAGATTGGGATATTAAGACAAAGACATGGGTTCTGTAAAATTAATCTACATGTAGGGAGTATTTTAATCCGGATTAACCGAAATAATTGCGTCTAAAACCAAGCTTGCAAAAACTAGTTCCAAATATAAATATGCTTAAACATGAAGTTTAAATTTAAAACGATTATAATTTTTAAATACTGAAATGGCTTTTAGTTTTTAACTTTAAAACTAGTTCGCGGTTTCTTGTGTTGCAAGTAAAAGGCTTTTAGATTTCAATTACGTGTTTCTTATTTTATGCATTCCCAAGCTTCAAGTAAATCTATCTCCGGTGGATCTCCCCACTCATGCCGCCGCCGCCTAATCCTCCTCCGAAGCCCCTCCGTTACCACCATCGCCACCTAATCCACCTCCTCCTCCTCCAAAGCCTCCGCCACCACCGCCGCCGCCTAATCCTCCTGCTCCTCCTCCACCACTGCCACCAGCACCCGATCCTCCTCCGGCAAAACCTGTCCCTCCGCCGTTAAATCCAGTACCCGCAACTATGCCTCCGCCTCCGATACCTGCCCCACCACCGCCAAATCCCGGTCCCTCCGCCACCTGCACCTCCTGCCTCTGAATCGTCTTCATCACTGTAAGTGTTCCCCGTAAACTTGACATTCTTAAATGAAGTAACCAAAAGCTTGCAAAACAAGTTAACAGATATGCAGTGTATAAGATGAACAACAGACCTGGAAAAAGTAAACTAAGAGGATGAAAAAAACGACAAGGTTGACTGAGATCCGGAGCTCTCTAATGAATGAAAACGCCATTGCTAAGAGTTTACAAGAATAAGCAAATCCATCTTATATAATTCTATTGAGGTGTTTCTAGAAGCTTTCAAGACTTGTGGTGCAAGTAAGTAGAGTTTAAGTTTCTTGTAAAGGGTTAAAAAAATATTGAAAAGACCCACTCCCGAAAACAAAAGTTGAAAATCCGTAAAATACTAAAAACATGCGAAAATTTAAAAACTTTCCCCAAAACAACTTCACGCAAGCAACACACAATAACATCCAACAACAATCATGACATTTCTTAACTTATGCATATTCCCTTAACATAACATCTCTAGCAATACAACCGTAAGCCCAAAAGAACGTCCCCTCCAAGGGCAAGACATATACATAAAACCAAAGATACAAAAAAGAACCCGATACACTGCATCATCCTTTCTCCTCGGCCTTGGTCTCAAGAGCTCCGCAACCTATGACTTCTCCTTACCTGCACCAAAAGAGGCGCGTAAGCATTGATAATGCTTAGTGAGGCGGTCATCCCGTCCCCACCGTAATGTGAAATATACAATTACCAAACTTACCGCAATCAACATGCAAATGCAAACAGTCAAGCCATATTATGACAGAGCTTTATCAGCCACACACACAACACACAAATATGGACTAGCCATAAAATCACACCCATATGGTCAAGCCCTACATCACACATTAATCAAAAAAAGTCTAATAATTGCATGACTACGCAACGGTCACGTACTCACCTTTTTGCTTTCACAGGTTAGAAACAACGATTCCTTCACACCTCTAGCTTGTTTCCTTTTGGCTTCTACTTAACTAAGCAATTAAGGTATCCCCAATATGACTACAATTTCAATCAATTCTAACACCAAACACACTCTCAATCAAGGAATCGTAGGCTCTAACTCTCGGATCAACAAGAACTCCCAATTCTCGGATTCCTCCTCTAAAAACAGAGTTTTACTAGACCGAGCATATCTCCTGCCTCGGACCAAATTTATGAAATTCCTTCGGTTGGAACTTCCAAGATAAGACTCTCAAGCCCCTATCTACCAAATTTCAGACCAAACAAGAAAGATTTGAGTCCCCAATCACTCACTCAAACTCGGCTCGACGCTTACAGCCTGAAAACAGAGCAGTCTAGAGAGAAAATCATAACTCCTAAAATACTCATCAATGCCAGACAAAATTTGGCAGATCACCTCCAAGAGATTGAAGAACATACCAAAACAATTTCAGCTCAAAACCAACATGTTTGGGATGCCCAAACTCTTCTCAATCCGGACTCCGTCATGGATTGCTCTGTTTTGAGCGATTTCAGTATAAAATTCATAACTCTCAAAACCACTCAATATAACCTCACAAAATTTGGTAGATATTTAGACAAGAGATTTAAGAACTTACCTAAAATCTCAGCTCAATCCTTCGTTCCGGTTTGCTACCCCGATCGAAGCTCACAAGTTGCTCCAAAATTTGTTCTTCTCAACTCTTTTCTTTCTCTTCTCCTTCTCCTCTCCCTCTCCCTCTTTCTCCTTCTTTCCTTTCTTTCTCTCTCCTCTTCACTTTTTCTCTAGATTTTTCTTTCTCCCCAATGAACAAAAGAAGCTTCAAGGGAAGAATATAGGAGAAGAGAAGGAGATATTTTTCATATAAGATATATATATATATATATGTATATCTGATGAACCCACTAAATCAAACCGAATTCACTAAACCACCACGATTAATTTCTTCAATTAATTTCTCGCGTTCGAATTCCGTCTGTATTTCCGAAATATTTGAGACATTCCTCCGCCTCAAAACATCTCTTTCATTTCCGTTTAACCCCGGAATTACCGTTAAATTCCCGTTTAAACCGAACTATTCAATTACATCAACCCATCAATCCTGACTGGACCGAATCAACCTATGCATCACCCCCTTTAGAGCCATCACTCAAGCTCGGTATTATTCACAACACTTTCCATCTCATTTCCGTCAAAACACTATTCATTCTGTAAAACACTATTCGAACTAAATCAATCCGAATTGGTTCTAAACGACACCTTCCGATTAATCAAACCAATCTCAACTCGCAGTTAAACAATTGATTTCAATGTTGTTTCTACTTCTCTCTGTGAACAAATAAAACACGGTACCAACTTGTACCACAAGTACCAATAACTTGTTTGACAAGAAATGGCTTGGGACACAGATGCTACAATTCCTCCCCACTCTAATTAGATTCGCTCGAATCTTAAGGCTTAACCCGACTTTACAAACTCCACTTGGGAGAACTGCACCTCCATCCCAATCTTAAAGTTCCCGAGTTTTCGTCAACCCTAACATACTCCCACATGACCTTAACCTCGTGGAGTTCCCGCACAAAATTCTCACGGGAATACGCTTCGCTCCCACTTGAGCTCAGCACAATGACTGCATGTGTTCTATCATATAAAACCTGATATGGCATCAATATCCAGCAAGAACTCCTTACCATGTTCAAGCAATCCACTCAATGGCCACTCCTAATACAACACATAAGCATCCTTTTCAAGAAACTCAAGATTTGGATCAGCCCACTCTCTAGATCCGTCCATACAATACTCATAGGTGCACCATGTAACCGCACCATCTCACCGTATGTACTTCCTCGCCTAAACTCGAGTTCCATCTGATTTTCTTATGGCGCAAAGTGGACACTACAACGGTCAATAATAACCTCATAAAGCATCCTTGCCCCAAGAAAGCGGTAAGACAACTAAGAAATCCATTGTAACCATCTTCCAATTCCACTCGTAGAATGGGTAAACTCTGTAATAATCCACTCGAACTTGATGCTTTTGATGACACCACCAGCAAGTCTCACAACTAGGCCACCCATTTGGCTACATCTCTTCATCCCCACCCCATGATAATATCACTTCAAGTCTTCGCACATCTTAGTCCCAAGGACAACCTAAATGGCTACTCTTGTGTACCTGGGCATGTCTCTCCTAAACTCCTCATCATTAGGCACATAACCCGACCATTCACAAGAATGGTTCCATCATACAAAACTCCGACACTCAGACTTCTCGCTCCTGTGTTTCCTCTAGCAAACGCTTAGTAAACGCTTTATCTTTTCCCCGTGAAGCCCGCACTCACCAAGTCCTCAGCATCTTCCCTGCACTTGGCAAATATCCGCTTCCCGCTTAATCGCATCAGCAATCTAGATTAGCTTTCCTCATGATAAGCTATCTCTAAATCATGAGTAGGATAATTGTCTACATGCTTCCTCGACCGTCTCCAAGCATAAGCAATATCCTTCCCATGCGTGCATCATGAATGACAACTCAATCCTAGCCTCTTGTAGAGGCATCTCTGTCTAAATCACATATGGCTCCTTAAAGTCCGGGTTAAGCCAACACCGGAGCCGGTCAACATCCCTCTTAAGTCTCAAGAAGCTCTCACTCGTGACCACATGACCCAAAATCCGATTCTAAGTGCAATTGCCACTCTCAATACTCGTAGCCGTAACAGTAATAACTCTGATGACAACTGTGGTCCCACAACTATGACACGTAAACCGAACATGAATCAACATACAAAACTCATTATCACCATATCAGTACTCCCCGCTATGACTCAACTCCAAACACAACTACGCTTACACTATAACCCAGGCAGCGACCGCACGACACCCATACGATGCGCCTCAATTACCCATACAAGACTTCACTTTTCTCATTACAGCAAAGTGGTCCAATTTCCAAGCCAATGCCCCTAGTGCCACTAAATCCCGCCTCTGCATGGTCCCATACTTGGTTCTATACACCCTCAGATTTATCATCACAAGATCATATGTGGTCACCCAACGCGAACCCGTCGAAATCCAACATCATATGATTCGAATGAATAAGTCCATCGACACGATCGAGTACATCGTAATCCCACATTATCGGACCTCGATATACTAAGTCCCGTGAAATCTGCCATCATAGGACCTCACCGGGGCTACCGATCTAGGATATCACATAATCCTAATCATGAAAATCCCCCGAGATCCGCAATATCATGATCTCACCGCTACCGATCTAGGATACCGCACATCCTAATCAGTAAAACCTTCCGAGATCATAAGATCTCTACCCTGGGCCACCGATCTCCAGGATAATGCACATTCTAATCCGCAAACCCACTGAGATCATGTTAATCTCACCCTTTGCCATACCGAATTCTGTGATACCGCATATCCTAATCAGTAATCCAACGAGATCATAAGATCTCACCCCATACCCACTCCAGGATACCGTATATCTCAATCAGTAAAAACCGAGATCATAAGATCTCACCGTCTACCGATCTAGGATGCACCACATCCCAATCCGTAAATCCACCTGCGTAGGGATTATCGATAATCCTAACCAGCATCATTGCTACCAAATATCATATAACTCTAATGACCCCTCATTGGGGTTATATCACACAACCCTAATGACCCAATAATAGGATTAAATATCACACAATCTTACTCGACCTAAATCCACATAGTAAGATCTCTAATGACATAAAACCCAAAATTCCCGAACCAAGATGGAACAAACACTCGTCCAACTCCCAACACATGAAATACCACATCATGTGTCAAACTAATGACATGAAACATCATACCATGTACTCGACATCCCTAATACACAGCAATGCCACAACATGTATCACCCACATCACCAGACACCAAGTGAATAACACGCATATCCCATAAGAATTTTCGCCAACCATGTAATGAGATTCCCTAGCTCATCATCATCCCATTATGTTTTATTGTCTAATATTCCTGATCATACGATCTAGCAATCCAAACCCATTCAACTAACGTTCCACTGGCAATTACCTAATTTTCGCTTCGCATACTACTCAAAATTCACTTTCAGAGATCGGATCGGTTTGTTCCGTCTCTGATCGATTTATCTCGATTATTAAAAACAAATCAGAATAATTACCATATCCTTCCTTGATCGCATCGATCTTGTTGAAGGATCGATCGATCTTCTCCATTTGGATTGATCTTCCTTATCCTTATCGATCTTAAACTCTTCGAGACACCCGATCGATCGATCTCCTCTTGATATTGGTCGATCCTCTTCCTAAATTTCCGATCACATAACTGACATAATGGATCGATCGATCTGGCCCTGGATCGATTGATCCTCCTTTTGTTCTCTGAAAACAGAGTTCACCTAAACTTGAGTACCTTCTTAACCTCAAATCACCCAACAACTTAACCGACCTTCTCCTCAATGATAATTCTCCAAATATCACTTTCTAACCCATGGAACCCCAAGCACATCCAATGGCGTACCACTTAAAACACTCAATATAATTATAAACACATCAACATAATTCAACCAGATAAGAATTCTAACCCGAGGTCGGCCGGAGTGCTTCCCCGCTCCCCGACTCAATACTCAAAGAGTAAGCCCGGGAGTCACCGCAGCCCGCCAGTAAGTGGTGTTTTTGACCCTCTCCCACCTTAAGGTACAATTTAGGACACGAAGTTTTAATGTGCCCCCACCTCCTTACAGTAATAACTCGAATTTCATATCACCTATTGGGCAGTTAGTAATCCGCGGACCTTTAATTCCACACCCATAACGTCCGGATTGTCCACTAGTGGCTAATTCCTTTTCCTAAGCCCTCTTCAATCATGTATGCCGCTTCCACAACTCGCCTACACGTGCACAACTCCTCAATGCATCTATCCTTCAACTCAAGGAGCATACCGCGCAAAACTCTCCTCACGGGGCATGTTCATCCTCGAGGCCCCTTCCCGTAAATCTCCGAGGTCGGTTAAACTCCACTTCATATTCCCGCACCGATCTAGTTCCCGAGACAACTCCAAGAACTCCATCTCCATCTATCCATGGCTTCTTGCGCTAATTTCGAGGTTAAAACTCTTCACAAAAAACTCCCAGGTATGAGCACCATTGGCTCTCCCACAAATACAATCCTCCATCACACGTGTGCATCTCTTTCTAGTAAATGCACCTCGCCCAAGTCTATTTTGTACTCCGTACATCTCACCGAGAGGAAGTTTCTCTCCAATCTCGGGGCTTGGCAAATATCTCTGCTTCCACCGGCTTAGCACTCTCCTCAAAAGAATTTGGTGCCTAGCCTTTGCATGTGGTCCAACACTATGAGGTACGGTGGAACCATAGGACCCACAACATCCCCCTCGGGCTTTCTTGATTCACCACTTCCCAGTGGCCACTAATGGGCAGCATTGACAACTTGAGCCGGTACTGCCCCGGTAACCTTTCTAACATCTGACCCAGGAACCCTACTACTTGACCCATTTGACCACCTGCAATGATGTTGAGCCCTCAGCCCGCGATTCATTACCAACCGCCCGAGCCGCATTACCTTGAGTTCCACCATCCTGCCTTCGTCCGATTTCTCTCGTAATGCTATATGACTTTTTCCACTCAACCGGCCTCTTGCCACCTTCTTCCACCTCTTACCTCTACCTCTTCTAGTGCCTCTCACCATAATTACAATCAACAAGGCATTCAATTCACACAACCTAAATTAAACAAATATCAAAAACATTAAAGAAGTCTTACTGTGGAACCTTTTACTTGGTCGAAGAGGATGATCTCTAACCCAACCCACAATCAAGATAACCACATATCACCAATCACAACATCACACAATCCCAAACATCAAGCGATCATAAGACAAGCAAACACAAAATCCCAACAATCACATAGCAAGCAAATACTCACAGCATCCTAGAACCGCCATCGCCCGATACCAAATTGAAAAGACCCACCTCAAAACGAAGCGATGAAAATCCCGAAATACTAAAAAAAATGCGGAAATTTTAAAAACTTTCCCCAAAACAACTTCACTCAAGCAACACACAACATCCAACAACAATCATGACATTTCTTAACTTATGCATATATTCCCTTAACATAACATCTTGAAGAATACAACCGTAAGCCCAAAAGAACGTCCTCCAAGGCAAGACATATACATAAAACCAAAGATACAAAAAGAACCCGATACACTTAGATCATCCTTTCTCCTCGGCCCATTCCAAGAGTCTGCATAACTTGCGACTTCTCCTCATCAAGACCAAAAGAGGCGCAGACATTGATAATGCTTAAGGAGGCGGTCATCCTGTCCCCACCGCAATGTGAAACATGACAATCATCAAAACTTACCGCAATCAACATGCAAAATGCAAACAGTCAAGCCATATTATGACAGAGCTTTATATCACAATAATAATAAATACACAACATGGACTAGCCATAAATCACACCCATATGGTCAAGCCCTACATCACACATTAATCAAAAAAAGTCTAATAATTGTATGGACCACGCAACGGTCACGCACTCACCTTTTGCTTTGATGGTTAGAAACAACGATTCCTTCACACCTCTAGCTTGTTTTTTGGCTTCTACTTAACCAAGCACCAAGGCATTTCCTAGATAGACTACAATTTCCTGTCAATTCTAACACCAAACACACTCTCAATCAAGGAATCGCAGGCTCTAACTCGGATCAACAAGAACTCCCACTTCCCGGATTCCTCCTCTAAAAACAGAGCCAACTAGATTGAGCATATCTCAAGCCCCTATCTACCAAATTTCAGACCACAAACAAGCAAGATTTGAGTGCTCAATCACTCCACTCAAACTCCATGGATCGCCAGTGCTCGAAAACAGAGCAGTCTAGAGAGAAAAATCATAACTCCTAAAATACTCATCAATGCTAGACAAAATTTGCATATCATTACTCAAGAGATTGAAGAACATACCCAAACAATTTCAGCTCAAAACCAACAAGTTTGGGATGCCCAAACCTCTCTCAATCCGGACCTGTCATGGATTGCTCTGTTTTGAGCTGATTTCAGTATAAAATTCATATGCACTCTCAAACCACTCAACATAACCCCACGAAATTTGGTAGATATTTAGACAAGAGATTTGAAGAACTTACCCACAAAACCTCAGCCTAATCTGTCTCCTGCTTTGCTACCCTGATCGATACTCTCACAAGTTGCTCCAAAATCTGTTCTTCAATCCCTTTTTCTTCTCTTCCTTCTCCTTCCTCGCCTCTTTCTCCTTCTTTCCTTTCTTTCTCTCCTTCTCTCTCTTTTTCTCTAGATTTTTCTTTCTCCCCAATGTGAACAAAAAGAAGCTTCAAGAAGAATATAGAGAAGAGAAGGAGCTATTTTTCTATATACATATATATATATATATATATATGTTGGCTTAATCCAATTAATCCAAACCGAATTCACTAAAACCATCACTACCACTTTCACTCTTCCTGCTCTGGCCCAGTGTAGTAATTCTGCCACAAAATTTCGAAACATTTGAGACATTCCTCTCCGCCTCAAAATATCTCTTTCATTTCCGCCTTCAACCCCGGAATTACCGTTAAATTCCCGCTAAACCGAACTATTCGAAATTACATCTCAACGCATCAATCCTTTGATCGAATCAACTCGTGTACCGTCTCTTAGAGCCCATCACTCAAGCTCGGTATTAGTCCACAATACTTTCCATCTCATTTCCACAAAACACTATTCATTCTGTAAAACACTATTCCGGTTAAATCGGACCCGAATTCATACAAACGACATCTTCCGATTAATCAAACTAATCTCAACCCCGTAGGTTAACAAATTGAGCCCAATGTTGTTTCTACTTCTCTCAGGAACAAATAAAACACGGCACTAACTTGGTACCACAAGTACCAATAACTTGCTTGGACAAGAAATGGCTTGGGATACGGATGTTACAAATATATAGAGGAAAATTTTGTAGCAGTTGAGTACAAGTCATCACCAACCCCATCTATATAAAGTATTTCGCCTATCGTAAACTATTTATTGACTGCTATGAAATTAAATCATCTTAGGAAGAACAGTAAAACTAAACCTAAAAATGATCTCAAGACCCGACACGAAAGATGGTGTTTTTTTTTAATAGCCAAAGAAGGATCTTGAAAGCACTTACAAGATAACTTAAATACATTTTTCAAACCAAACCAGAAAAAACTTAATTAAATACATATTCAAACCAAACCTAAAAGTGATCTCAGATTTTAAAACAAATCTCATCCAAAAACTCATCCTTTTACAACAGCCAATGTATAGACAGAAACAGACAGAAAACACACACAACTAAGTTTAAGGGCATTTAGCAAATAATTACACTTTCATAAAGCTTATCAATATGGGATATATTTAAATCGGACATAAGTTATATATTTGTTTTTTTCCCATAAACAGTGTGTTTTGTTTTTCGTTTCAAAGACACAAGCAAGATTTGGTCATCAAATAATTCCAAAGATCGCAGCTTTCCTAACTTGGGTGATCAACATGACCAAAAACTTCTTTTATTTGAAAGTGTGACCAACCCATTTTGCAATATAGACCCAGAAAATAAGCTACAATGTTTTTTTTTTTTAATGTTTGGAGGTTTACTATTTTAACGTAAAACTTCGTTTTTATTACTGTAATATTTGTGTCTTACTAGAATGACAACATATCTCTTTAACCCCCAAAATGACTCTTAATCCCAGTGTAAGAAATAAAATTATTACGAAAATGCCTTAATGAATTTTTGGTGCCAATCCAAAAGTTTCAGTTAATTACAGAAAAACCACCGAAAATTCTAATGCATCTTGCCACTCAGTGGTAAACAAATCTGCAAAAACAAATCTGCCACAACATTTGTTTTCCTCCGCTGATTTGGCTTATAACAAGTAAACACCGATCAAGAGTAAACAAATATGCGACTGATTTGTTCTTACTTGACCGCAGATCAGGTCTGCGGCCAAACGGATCAGCCGCACACTACCACGCATTTATGCAAAATCATGCGTAACTTTAAATATGGGACAAAGATCCGTAATCTCATGTGTCACATTGATCTGGGGCCGAAATAAACACCGTGGATATTTACAAGTCTGCCGTAGACACTTCACATTTACAAATTATGGACACATTAATCTACCGATTTGTTTGGCTGGCATAAAGAGATTTAAAAGTCTGCACGGACTCTCTTAAATCTTCGTCAGATTTTATAAGTCCGTCGTAAACTTTTCTAGATTCGCAGACTTATTCTACTGTTCACTCGTAAGATAATTACTTAGATTGATTCGGCGTATGATGATTTATCCTAGCGACACAGCAGAGTTATTTTCGCGACAAACTAATTGCATTTCAAGAATATAGATTTTTTTCGGGAAGTGCGCGTTGTACTTAATTCCGAGTACTAACGTTTTAAGTAGCCGTAGACTCTATTACCCGCAGATTTGTCGTACACTTTTTGCCGTAGACTTATATTCGTGCAGGGATTTATTTCCACTAAAACATGCATTTTGTTTTCCTAAAATGAGATTACAAGATCGACCTTCAATTCATATCTTAATCATCAAAAACAACTTGTTCATTCCCGACTTCACAAAATTTATTTTTTGTTTTATCCATATTACACTTAGTTAATTTTTACCAATTAAAAATACATATTTGAAAATCAAATTTTCACAAAATCTATTTTAAATTTTATTCAATTTTCTTAAATGGGAATAGGTAAATTAAAGTCAATTAAAAGGTTATAAACAGATATAATTTCATTAATAACTAATTTATAGATTCCAAGATAAATAAAAATAAAATTATAAACAAAATATTCAAATTTCTTCTACAATATTAATACTTAAAATTAATTTAAAAATCATGCAGATACATATCTAATACTATTAATTGAGAATTACACATTATTAGCAAACATATAATTACACATTATTAACAAATTTGTGTTAGTATTTTATTTTTTTTTATCTTTTTATAGACAAAATAATCTAATAAATTTTTCTATAGTACCCATTTAACAAAAAATTATTGGTGTGTAATTAAATCTTATTAAAACTTAAACAAAATTTAGAGTATACAATTATCATCAGAATCCTTTTGTTTTACAAACATAAAAGATATTAATTTAAAATTCAAAATATTCATGTAAAATCTATTACATTTTTTGAAATAATAAAATGAATATTTACAAAAAATTAGATTTTTAATACTCATAGTTTTTATTTATTTAGATGAATAATGATTTATAAGAAGTTAAATGATATATATTTAATACTAATAAGTTTAAATAAAATCAAATAGCTGATATAAAATATCTTCTTACTAATGATGCTGAGAATACAGTTAGAGAAATAACATTTAATGGTTTATTAGTTTATTGATTTATAAATTCATATTGGATTTGAAAGTCTTCATTGATTTTGTTATTGATATAGGTCAATTTCCTAATGCACCGCCATCAGAAAGACAAAAATGTGTCAATCCAAATGGGAGAGCTATTAACCAGAAGGATGGAATCAAACCAAATTAAGCCGGTTGCCAGCTGGACTTTCTTCTATGAGATTAACAATCCTGGATGTAACAACAATTAAAAAAGCATTAAGGTAAACTAATAACAGAAGTTAACAGCAATGTAAATGAGCTCCTAAGGATGGGGTTATTGATCTTGTTTCTTAATCTACCTAGGTGTTTAACATCCTGCAATGAGCTAATCCTTAGACAATAAACTGTCAGTAAGAATCCACTTTCGCGATGTATAACCTCAAGCTGCTTATGCCCACCTAAATCTCTTTAGCTAAATCTAACCTAGCAGGCATTAAGATTCAGTCTATTAAAGCCAATAAACACCTCAGACAACCAATCTCTTACGCTAGGAATGTGAAATCTCCGGAATTAAGTTGGTTCAGCATTTCATCGAACACCCGTAAGCGGAAATGCCTAAGTCTTAATTCCAATTGACTGTGAGAGAAAACTAACATTAATAACACTCAATCCGCATGGGAATTCAAGTAATCTAAGCTTAAACCACCTAGGAGACTAAGATCTAAGACCAACCTGATTCTTCATGAACCTTTAGTGATTACTCATGTAAAACATCAAGAACACAAACCCAAAAAATCACTAAAACTTGCATAAATGGAAAGATCAAGATGAAAATATATACTTACTAAGAATCAAACACAAATGCAAAGTAAATTAAAAGAAATTTGAGTCACAAAGCAAGAACAAGCTTAGGAGTGTAGAGAAAACCCAGCAGACAATCCCCTTGGCTCCAATGGAGTTAACAGTATTTGACATAGACGGCAAAACCCTAGCTCGCTAAAAGACAAAATAAACTTGGGCCTCGGAGGTGGACTCGAGATGGGGCCGAGTGCCTGGCCGAGTCCGGCGAAAAACTTCAAGACAAGAGCTTTATGGTGGACTCGGGATAGTGACCTTAGAGTTGGGGGTCGAGTTGGCTTCAAAGTCTTGGCTTTTGGTTCCACTCCACTCCCTGCTCGAGTTCTCACTAGGTTCCGGCTCACAAGCGTGTTTTGTGCTCCACTCGAGTCTCCTACTCCAGTTTTTTAGTCGAGTTTGGCTCTCCCTTTCTTCCTTTTCTCCATTTGACCTCAACATCTTCAATATTCCTTGAATAAAAATTGGAGCACAGCTCCAAAATGCAATATGCATGCAATCCTAATGCAAAACACTCTAAGTATGCAAAACTAGAAACAAGTGACATGAAATGGTAGAGAATATGCTATGAGACAAGGCGACGCAAATGGATGATAAATGCATGCTCAAAGCATGTCAAATATAGACATATCAAATATCATATATGGTTTTGAAAGATAATATCCTGTTGAAAGTTTTCCAGTATTGATTCAAGCATGCCATTTTTATCTCAAATTTTATGTCTAAAACTCTTATTAATTTAATAAACAAAATTTCGATCTTATTATTTTTGTGGTAAAAATTTCAAAAACAATTTAATAGTTTATAAATCTACAAAATTGATGCCATCAATCATCCCTATAATTAAACTCAAAATAGGATACCGATCGATCTGTGTTTCATGTTCCCAAGTCTAATGAAAAAGATGTGGTTCATATTTTACAAGTGGTTTATTATGATCAAAAAATCTAAAGCATTAATAACAAACACTGTTTAGTATGTAATCATTATTACCAAAACTTATGATGACTTATTATTACCAAACACACATCTCACATCACTACGCTCCTTTAGCTTGTTACAGTTGTTAAGCCTTCGAGCCACAAAGGCTTGAAGTCATAAACATTATTGAGTGCACATGTCTTATTTTCATATTTATAGTAGAAAAATGTTAAGAGTTTTATAAATTGTAAATCAACGTACACATAATAACAAATCTACGGTATATACAAACAATCTGCTGCCACATAGAAACAAATATGCGGTTGCTATAAAAACAAATCTGCGGCTAGTAAAATAATAAATCTGCAACTACTAAAAATAAATCTATGACTATGTAAACAAACTATTTTTGTTAAAAAACAAATCTACCCTACACGCGAGAGTGGGCAGAGGGGCTTCATCTACATACTTGGAAAACTTAAAGTTAATCGATAACCCTATTTTTGGCTTGTGAGCTGAGTCTAAATTAGCTTTGATCAAATTAGTTTAGCATCTTAGAGTCTTGATGCCATGGGAGAGTGGATTAAGATTTCAGAACTAAACATGTTGGAAGCTTCGACTACGCTGGGAGAGATGCGGTGGACGGTTAGGCAGGTCGATGGCGATTTAGATCGTTCTCTATGTCATGCAGGGAGCACCACGAGAGTGGGTTTTTACAGAGAGATTAGCATACTACAAGAGTGGACTAATCGACATATGGAATTCCTAAGCCGATGGATACTAAATAAAATAGTTAAAGAACATCAATTCTTATATTAAAAGATTTTTTGGATCTGCTCCCATTCACCCTTGGGATCGCTTTTTATTTATTATTTTTTAATCATTATTTAATTTATGCAATTTTATTTTCCGCATTTTTATTTATGCAATTTAATTTATGTGCAATTTAATTTAAGTATTTGTTTATGCAACGCCGTAATTTCTGTTAGTTAATTTACTCAATTTACTTTATTATTTAATCTTCCGCACTTTATGTTACGTACTTTATTTTTCGCTATTTAATTTACCCAATTTATTTATGCTATTTAAATTCTGTAATTTTATTTTATGCAATTTATTTTAATGTGAATTTAATTCAGTAATTTAATTATTGTTTATTTATTTTATGCACTTTAGATAATTAAACCTAAACCCCCCCCCCAACTCTATATAATTCACCTAGATTTATCCCTAAAATCTCTGGGTAATTATTCAAGGCCCCAGCGGATCGATCCTAACATACTACGATTGTATTTAGCCGCACTCGCGGTAAGATTGGGTTAAACTCTCAAAACTAGTTTCAAGTATCGTGCGTGAAACTGAGATAAAGTGAAACAAATCATCTTATCACTAACTCATCAAGCGTAAAAAGGCAACTTCCTGCTTACCAAATTCAATTAGTGGAAGCTTTGGCTATGGTGCGTTGATCGACCTTTTTAAGCTTCTTTGTTATGTCCTAGCCTAATCGAAGCCTCCTAAACTCTATAAACAGCACACCATTGTCATTAGAAAACAATCTTGGATTCTCTAGCCAACTTTTGTCTCTACTCTCAATAAAGAGTTCTTCCTTTAGGTTTCTTTCTTCTTTATGCTTTTTTTGTAGCGCTATGTTTTGTGCTTCGCTTCGTAGTTTAGTTTACTGTATTTCATTTTCTCACCTATACCTTATCTCATATCGGTACCTAATGCATATAAGGAGTAAACCTTTAGACCAATGGAAGGGTGGTGGTCGGGCGATGGGTTCAACGCATATGATTTTATTTATGTTCTCGCTCTCTACATCGATCTAGCTACCCCATATTCGATCCTAATGCTAAGCCAAAATCCTATGCGAAAGCGCATGGTTATAATCGAGAGATTATAAGAATAGAAACTCTTAGAACCAATGGAAGTGGGTTAAAACTTCGGACTCATATTTTGTATAGTGTTAATAATGTTTAGGTTTGTTGTTTGCGGAATATGATATAAGGTCAAGAGCATTTTGCATCGCTTGCGCTTGCATAAATCATACGTTTTGACGTGTTATTCACCGCGTTCTTGTTATTTATTCCGAGTTTTGCATACTTAGAGTGTTTTGCATTAGGGTCCGCATTATGATCCTTTGTATTTGGCTTGTTGCTGCGTATCAAAGATTTTGGAGAAGTTGCACGAGAATCTGTCTGGGACATGCTGCTCGAGTCCATACGTTATAGTTGTGATCGAAGTCCGTGCAGAGCAGAAGCTATCCGGGACATGCTGATCGAGTCCATGCAGGATACCTATGCGACGCAGATCGAGTCTCTGAAAGCAGGAGATGAGCAGGCTCAGCTCGAAAGTACCCATGCTCGAGCCGTATGGGACGCTTTTCAGATAGTATGTATACTTCGAAGTTTCAGAAAACCTAGAACTTGTAATTTGATTTCTACTTGTTATTTTGAGTTTGTTCCTTCTTCAATATCTCGTATTCATTTTCACTGATCTATACAAGCTTTTATGATTTCCGGGTTTGTGTTCTTTATGTTCTTCTACAGCTTTTAGTAATGCCATTAGGTTCTTTATGATGGGATAGATTAGGTATAGAATCTTGGTCTTTCAGGTGGTTTAAGTGTAGATCGTTTGATTTCCTTCTAAATCAAAGTGTTCTTGATTGTAATAGTTTTTCTGACTGACTGGAATTAGAACTTAGGGTGTTTTTCCACCCGTATAGTGTTTGATAAAATGCTCGAACGAATCGATGTTAGAGATTTGCATACCTAGCCTAAGGGATTAGTTGTCTAGGGTGTTTACTTCGACAATATTGAACTGATTCGTATTGCCTGCTAGGGTAGATTTCGCCAAGGGATTGGGTCCTGAACTAGTCTAGTTTGAGGTTACTTGTCATGGAGTGGACTTAACTGGTTTCAAGTGTTTGGCGTCTAGGAACAGCTTTGATTGAGTTTTTTTGTTAAACCACTTGAATAGGCTAAGAGGACACACTGAGTCGATTACCCCCATCCTTAGGAACTTCTCTGGCACCGTTGGAATTTGGTCGCCAGTCCCATACGCTCGCTCTTTTTACCCCCATATGCTATTTTCGTTATTGCTTGGTCAAAGCTAGTTCTGGTCAGTCCTATACGGTATCCGCTTTCTAGTGTTCATTCTCAATTTTGTTTAGGTTGCTAGACCCAACACGCTTATTTTCTTGGCTTGACTTGAATTGCTTGATCGTGATCCTTTTAAGTTAATATCTTTCACCCTTATGGATTGACACCTTACTACTAATACCTAAAACATGGTCTAGTGGGCGGAATTGACTTATATCAATTTTGGCGCCGTTGCCATTTGGGTGTTGTTTGTTACAATTAGGAGATCAAGAGCAGCTTGATCGCCATGGTGGAGAACAACAAGTTTCATGGATCACCTATGGAGGACCCTCTTGATCATCTGGATGAGTTCGATAGGCTTCGCAGCCTTACCAAGATCAATGGGCCAGTGAAGATGGTTTCAAGCCAAGGCTCTTTCCTTCTCTCTAGGTGACAGAGCCCATCACTGGGAAAAGACTCTACCCCATGGATCCATCACCTCATGGGACTGTAAGAAAGCCTTCCTGGCCAAATTCTTCTCCAATGCCAAGACAGCACGCTTGAGGAATGAGCCCTCAGGATTCACCTGGGAGACACTGTGAAAGCCTCAGTGAATGCTGGGACTGCTTCAAGGGCCACACCACTCAATGTCCTCACCACGGTTTCAGTGAGTCCTCCCTGATAGCACTCTCTTACAGAGGCGTTCTCCTGAAGGTCCGCATGCCCCTCGATACCGCTAGTACTGGCAACTTCCTCAACCAAGATGTTGATGCTGGATGGGCACTTAGAGAATTCTAGCCCAATCTGATGGCAACTATACTGCTGAGTATGATAGGAGTGTCCGCCAAGTATTGGTCCAGATGATCAAAACTTCAGCCATCAAGGCCTGCGTGACTGCTAAGTTAGGATCAACTACTACAGCAGAAGAAACAAGTCCACTTTGCTTCTGAGGATACAGTCTTCCTAGGTTCAAGATGGGGAGGATGATAATCTAGAGGAGGTCAGCGCATGTGCAGAATCATCAACAACAAAGGTTTTATCAATTACAAGAACAACCTGAATCTGTCCTACAGGAGTACCAATGTTGCTAATCCTCAAGATCAGTTCAATCCACTTCAGCAACAACCTCAGTCCAAGCCTTTCATTCCCTACAATCCGCAGCAGAACTTTGCCCCTAAACCGTCTTTTTCAGAGTCATCACCAAAACTAGGGAACCCCATGTCCACCACTGGGTTTTCCGTCTCACTCACGCTCGTCCTATCGCTTCCGTACAAACGCCTTGCTGCAGCAACCTTGCCAGGTCAAGCAATGCACTTGACACAGCCAAGAAGTTTAAGAACTTAAACCCAGATGGACTAATAATCTACAATGATCTTAACAAAGCAAGTTCGAGAATGCAGTCCAAGATTCGTCTGCCGACTGAGGGCAAGACAAACTTCATCCTCTAACACTTCCCAACTCCCGTAAAGTGGTCCAACCCCAAGGACTACGCTCACATTAATGCCATCACTTTGCAGAGGGAAAGAGTTACCTTAAGAGGGAAGGATCTCCCGTAATCACTGGGCGGATGCGAGGATCAAGACTCGGGAGTGGGATTGCCCCAAAAAACGTACTGGGACAAGAGTCCCACGCCTGGGCCGAGCACCCCAACCTGACCTGAATGGTCACATACCACCCTCTCAATCACCTAAATCTGTGATTTCGCAGGAAAAGAAGGCACCATATGTCCCTCCTCCTTACAAGCCCAAATCTGCCTTTCCCAAAGAGGTTTATAAGGACTTAATGGAGAAACATAAACAAATCTTTGATAAGCATATCAAGGAAGCTGAGATCAGTTAAGCCTCTCATTGATGCCTTCTCCATGGTACCTGCCTATCAGAAGTTTCCTTTTTGAAGGATGCAAAGTAGTTGAGAAAGACAAGAAAGTTCAGGTATGGAATATTCTATCGCAGGAGCAAGGCTAACACTATTCAGAAGAGAGTCACAAAGAGAAGTTAGGCCACCCGGGGTTCTTTCACTTTACCCAAGTTCTTCTCTATAGGTCCACTAGTTTTCAAGAAATCTCTCTCCGTGGATCTTGGAGCATCTATCACTCTTATGCCACTCTCGGTTGCAAAAAGTGAAGCTAGGATTCATAAATTATAAGCCCTACAACATCTCTCGGTGCCTGCATGTGATCAATTAGGACTCCTCAAGGGTATGCTAAAGTGCATCTCCCTCCTTGCTGTCAGCAGAAGCAGTGGGAGATACTTGCTAGATTTTATAGTTCTTGAAATGGATGAAGAACCAAGAGATCCTTCCGATTCGTGCACCTTTCCACAGGACAGGGTCACAACATTGATGTCCGAAAAGGGAAGATCGATCTCAATCTTGGGAATGATCTCAAGATGACATTTGACGTCAAGGAGACCATGAGAAAGCTGAAATAGAAGGACAGGTCTTCGAAAAGGAGGTAATGGACAAGTTTCAATGATGAGCTTCGGAGGAGCTTAATCAAGACGATCACCTTCGACGGCCTTAACCAAGAGCAAGGATGGGTATTTCGTATGAAGAGACCTTGGGGTATGAGATGATTTTAGACTCACACAAGATTCGGAAGAGTCAGACGGGTCGGAGGTTGGAGCTGATAGGGCCAACATGGTAAATTCATGCTGTCGAGGACACCAAGCTCGACCAAAGGACTCGAGCCACTCCTATCCAAAGACGCTGTACTCGAGTATCCAAACTTCATCAAAGACTCCAAGACAGATAAAGCCCGGCAGCTATACGACCGGTCAGAACTGCGAGCACCTAAGGTAGACCTCAAACCTCTTCCTTCGGGCCAAGGCACGCTTTCCTTGGACCAAACTCTACTTACCCAATCATAGTAAATGAGCATGCTGAATGATTTATGAGTTAAATTTGCTGTTCATTGAGATGAGTCATAAGTATAGGAAGGCAATAGGATAATTTCCTCTTGATGATATAAAGGGAATTTCACCTACCAGTAAATTCATGCTATCCATCTGGAAAATGAATCATGTGCTAGTATTGAACCCTTGAGGAAATTGAATCCTAATTTAAAAGAAGTTGTTAAAAAGGAAATTCTTAAGTTGCAAGAATGGAATCATATACCCCATATCCGATAGTACTCTGGATTTCACTCGTGTATTAAAAAATTTACCTAATAAAGTAGAGTATTAATGTGGTTAGGAATGATAAGGGATGAATTGATACCCATTAGAACTATCACTCATTATAGAATGCATCGACTAGTGAGTTAAATGCGCATCTAGGAAAGATCATTTTCCATTGCTATTCATCACCGATGCGTATAGACTTAAGCTAATCATCCATATTACCGTTTTCTTAGATGGATATAGTGGTTTCTTTCAAATTCCTATTCATCGTAATGATCAAGAGAAAACTACATTCACTTGTCCATATGGGAACATTTGCATATAGGAGAATGCTCTTCGGGTCTTTGTAATGCACCGCTACTTTTCGCATGCATGACTTCTATATTCTCTTTGGATTTAATAGAGGAGACTGTCGAGGTATTCATGGATGACTTTTCCGTATGTAATTTCTTTCTTTCTCCTCCTGTCTTTTGAACCTTTGCAGGGTACTCACTAGGTGTGAAGAGACGATTCGGGTTCTGGAATCGGGAAAAGTGCCACTTTATGGTCAAGGGGAAGGGATCATTTCGGGGGCACAAAATTTCGAGAAAGGTATAGGGCAGACAAGGCCAAGGTGGATTTGATGATGCGAATGCGAACCACCCAAGAATGTCGTGATATCAGAAGTTTCTTGGGGCATGCTGGGTTTTACAGAAGGTTCATCAAGGACTTTCTCAAGGATAGCCAGACCACCTGACGAGGCTGTTATGCAAGGAGCAAGAGTTTCGCTGATATAGACTGCTTTCAAGGCTTTCCAGCTCATCAAGGAAGCCTTGGTCACCGCTCTATAAACTCAAGCACCAAACCGGGACCATCCATTCGAGATCATGTGTGATGCATCTCTACCATGCTGTAGGGCTGTATCAGCTGTGTTGATTGAGAAAAGCGCACTTGGATCTAATATGCAAGCAAGACGCTTGATGATACTCAAGGGAAAATACGCTGCACACACGAAGGAGTTGTTGGCTGTGGTTTTTCGCTGGAGAAATTTAGAAGCTATCTGGTTGGGTCTAAGGTGATAACTATACTGATCATGCAGCACTAAGACATATCTATGCTAAGCATGATACTTCAAGCCTGGATCGCTCGTATGTATATACTCCTTCTTCAAGAGTTTGGACATGGAAATTCGTTGGATAAGAAGGGAATAGAGAATGGTGTGGCTGATCACTATTCAAGGATGAGGATAGATGATCCATCACCCGTTGGATGACACCATGCCTGACGCAGAGACCTTAGATGCTGTTTCTGTGATAGGGAGTGAAGGACATACCTCGGTATTCTGATCTAGCTAATTTCCTTGTATATGGTGAGTTCTCATGATCTGGACGCCTACATGGGGTAAAAGAAGTTTTAGAGATGTCAAGCACTACTACTGGGACGAATCCTTTCCTATACAAGAGGTACAAGATGGTCGTTTCAGGAGGTGCATAGCACAAGACGAGGTCTAGTGTGCAAATATACCGTCATGGGTCTCGTTATGGAGCAGACACTTTCATACGTTTCAACACTGTTTCGGGAAGGTACTGCAAGCGACTATGGCATTTGCCAGTCGTTCGTGAGATGCTCAAACCTTCATCACCAAGTGTGATCCTTGCCGTAGAATGGGAAACATCAAAGAGAAGGAATGAGATGCCACAGAACCCAATTTTGGAAGTGGAGGTGTTCGATGCTTGGGGATTGATTTTGATGTAATCCTTTCAACCCACCATCTTTCTCGGGAACAAAATACATCTTGGTAGCTGCTGTTGATTATGTCTCGAAGTGGGTCAAGCCATAGCTTGCCCTAGCAATGATGCAAAGGTAGTTCTGAAGATGTTCATGAGCATCAATTTTCCCAGATTTGGTGTGCCAAGAGTTGTTAATGCTGATGGGGGTCTCACTTCATCAACAAGCTTCTTTTGAGAATCTCCTCCAGTATGATGGGTAAAGCACACAAAGGCACTGATCACTCCTGTACCGCGGGTCAAGCAGAGGTGTCCAACAAGTTAAGACTGGCCATCCTGGCTAGAGTAGTGGGAAGCGTTTCATGAAGAGATTGGTCTCGCTGTTTGGATGAAACCCTCCGGGTTTATTGGGTGACAAAGCATTCAACACTCCTATAGGCTAACGCCATTCCATAGCTCCTTTACTAAGGCTTGTCACCTACCTCAAGTTGAGTATAAGGCGTTATGGGCAACGAAACTTCTGAATTTGGATATCAAGTCCGCCTGGTGAAAAGAGAGCATTGGACCCGCATGTGAGCCAGAAGAGATCTGGCTGGATGGCTGCGAGTTCTAAGATCTACAAAGAAAGCATAATCCAAAGCCTAAGTGACAAGAGAATCTTGCATACAGTTCTAAGGTCGGTGATCAAGTCCTCTTTCACCTCTCGACCCAAGCCGTTTCCGGAAAGCTCAAGTCCATATCCTGACCATTTTCTGTCAAGGAAGTTTCACCCTACGAAGCGATCACCTTATTTGGAAAAGGGAGGAAACCAATTCATGCTGACCATGAGGCTCAAACTTATCTAGCCAATTCCTCCGGATGAGCCTTCCATCGCCCGGGAATAAAACAGAAGTCAAGCTTAGAGACTTCAATGCAAGCCCGCCACTTGGGAGGAAGTCCCATGTTCATTCCCCTTTGGGTATATATTTCTCTTTTGCTTTTAGTTTTTAAAACGGCTAAATAGTGTGCTAAGCTATTTTGACATTTTTGTCTTCAACACGTGATTTAGGAAAGCATGAGTGGTGGATCATAAACCTCAGGAGGGAACTTTCAAAATTCAAAATTCTTGACATGTGGACCCGAGTCGAGAGTCAAGACATGTGTTTCACACACAGTAGTTGCTGACAGTGGTGCGTCAACTCGCCGAGCCGGGACTCACATGCTCAAGTGCCGAGGCGTCATAAGAGTGCTCTGGCCGACCCACACCTTTCAATCACGTTTTCCCCACGCCCACACTCGACCACACGTTCTTCAAGCTCGACCCACACATGCTCCTCCTTGTCCTTTGCCCCTCCCACTCAGTCCATACAAGCCAAACTCGATTCAAAAGGTGTCGTAGAAGTGACGACTCGATCCTAAACTCCTTCAACACTGCCAAGCTCTCGAGCCACCACACGCTAGAATCCATGATGTCAGCTCGAGTCTCACCACGTAGGAGCCCACACGCTTTCAAAATACGCTCTCCCCACTCGGCTATAAATACCGAACTCGACTCCATACTTTACTCTGCACCTCCTGCCATTCCCCACTTTCTCTCTTTCATTCCTGCAATTCTTCTAAATTTTTCCACGTTCTTAAGGCTAATCCTCACGATTTTGATTCTCTTTCCTTGTCCTTGATCGAGTCTCTGTGCATGGACCACGCCAAGCCCGCTGTAGGTCACCTGAAGAATCTCCCGCCCGCAACCCTCCAGATGAGAGAGAGCATTCCCCAACCGAAGAACAAGAACAAGTCGTAACGTTGTTAAGTCATAGCACTTGCGGAGTACGAAGTCACGCCGGACTCGACTCCAATATGCTCGAGCCCGAGGATCTGCCGTATGGGTCGGAAGTCTCGTCGAGCACCCATACTCGAGCTGAAGAGGAGAAACCACCTGTGTCCAACATGAGGAAAAGGACAAATGGAGGTGGTGAAGAAACAAGAGGAAGACGAAACCCCCCCGCTCGATAAGTGAAGCCTCGACGGACGAGCGCACTCACGCCGAGCTGGGAGGGCCGGGACAAAGCTACTACGGTATCGTACAAGAAGCTCACTCAGGCTGTGTAAGTGAAGGAAAAGCACCAATCAAGCCGAGTATGTATCAAGGTGGTGAAGAAACAGAGGAAAACGAGCCTAAGCCGATAAGGCAACCCCCCAGCAAGAATACCAAACCTTCGCAACCAAGTGACGCAGAGGCCCCTCCTTGAACGTAGTTTTGAAGGGAACGAGGTACCTTAATAAAGAAACAATGCAAGCACTCGAGATTGCTAGAGGCGGGGGAGGTATAAGACAATTCATGAAATAAAACCGCTAGAAGCCTACAAGGAAGAGACTTGCCACTTCCTCTCACTCCCTCGTGGTTCTATTTCTAAGAGGAGCCCGAAGGTTGAACCTTACGACGGTCCCGGGTTTCATCACTCTTCGCGTGAGGACGACGCGTTATGCCCTTACCATCACGTAAATCTGCAACCCATATGGTTTTTCTGAGGTGATTAATCGATTCGCACTTTGATCATGAGGAGCTCCAACACCAGTGGTCAATTACAAGAGACAGCACCAAACCTTTCTCCTCCTCTAAGCAAGTTTCAAGCATCCGGCCCCCGTCCCGAGGTACCTACACAAGACAATAGCAAGCTCTATGTTTGCAAGGGAAGGGGTGGACCGGACGGTGAATGAAGGTGAACTAAGGATGGACTTATGCCTACTGCCTACTTCGGGAGCACAAGAGATGGGCTAAGATGCGGGGCGATAGAGCAGATAAAGCAATCCCCGCCTTGCTCGATGGAGCAATTCCCAAACTACAAGGATCGGCGCAGAAGATGGGCAAGATGAAGATGGACAATAGTGACTCAGTATTGGGTGCATTAATACCCCAATACTTGTTGCTTGGGATGTAGAGCTACGATCACGCACCCTATCCACCCAAATGGATGTACATCGACTTCGAGGAGGAGCAGGTTCCCGGACCATACAACGCCTCCGTACGAGTACATCTATCACCATGCATCCGACAGCTGGGAAGCCAAGCTGCCCCCGTCTTTGCACCGATCTCATCAAGGTACGCTAGTATTTAAACATTGATTTCCATCCTCCTCGACAAAATTTCATACCAAGACGAGGAGATCAGTGGAACAAGGAATGGGGCCTACGATCAAGATGCTGCCTGAGGAGGCTGATCCAATGAAGGCACTCGTTTGAGAGTATGCCTAAACCCACACATAGTCCAGCCCTGAAGGAGGCACACATGGATTAATCTCCTTCAAAGGTGGAATGTGCCTCAAGGAAGACTGCCGCCGCACTCAAGGGCACTGTGAAGAATCTGAAAGACCAAGTGGCCAGGACGTGAAGGACCAGCTCAAGGACTTCACGCTTAAAGTTCAAATCCTACACCCAAGAAAACCATCGTACCGAGAATTTCCGATGAGCGGGTCAAGCCAAGCGAGTGTTCAAGACATCATGCACCCGAGATGGAACCACCACGAGCCTCCTCTTCGAACCAAGGCGTACCAAGGCAGTTTCAACACGCGCAGAGACGCCAAGCAGGAGGAGCATCCGTCCACGCACTGCTCGCAGCAAGGACGTCGAGACGTACACCGAGCATCTCGTCGCATGCACCCAGCCTCGACTCACTACTGTGTCTAGCCTATACTCACCATAATCACCAAGGTACCAGATTTGATCCTTCCGTATATATTGGGGATGCATCGTTTTATTGTTTTCGTTACCTTTAGCCTTTCTTTCCAAATTTCACACAAGGACTGTGTAATTTAAGTTCTTTGGGGGAAGGGTTAAGGTCTGTATTGATGTGTTTCTTTCTGTTCTTATTTTGATTTTGTGCATTCTTGAGTCTGTATGCATATATGGCATAGAAAAACAAAAAAAATTTTGAAAATTTTCAAAAATGATTTCACAAAAACAAAGAGTGTTCATTTGGGCTGCATTTACATTTTAGGATCGAGTCTAGATTGTTTATATGTACAAGGCTGTGCATATGCATAGGGATGATGATGATTTAAAACCTTGTAAACTTGCTGGTTTATCTAATCAAAGCGACTTCAATACCCTCGTTTCTAGCTTGCTCAATGCCTTGATGTCGAAAGCCAAGTAAGACCGAACCATACCTGAATGTGGACAACTAGATCGTAGTCTTAGCTGAAGCATGCTGCGATTTTTCTGTCATTCCCCATCTATTTAAAAACCTGAATTTGACTTATAATTATCATGTCTAGGGCATATAGAATTTGAACTTCATGGATACTAGACATACTTGGATTCCCTTTCAAATCTGGCAGCCCACTCTTTGCCAATCCAAGTAGTCGATTCTCATTGTTAGACTGGGCCTTACCATGCCCTCTACCCTAGCCTCCTTTCAAGCCACGCTATTACTTTAGTGAGTGTGTGAGGCCTATTTCCGAAATGAGCTTAAGGTAGAAAGTGTTAGGTTTGGAGCCGACAAGGATAGAATCTCATGTAAGTTCTGCTTCTGTAATTTTCAAATCCGTGATAGGATTAGGGACTTTGATCGTTGGGTATTGAGGTTAGTTCTGTGGATAGAAAAGAATGAGAAAAACTTGGAAAAAGAAAAGAAAAGCGGTAAGACTTAGGAGTGGGAAATGATCTGAATGTTTGAGTATCTGTGAAAAGATTGGGGGATGCATAAGAAAAGAAAAAGAAAAGGCAGGCCCAAAAGTTTGAAAAATACAAAAACGCCATAATGGCTAAGTTAAGAAAAGAACCCCAATCCGCTGTATGTATATGTGTATAACCTCTCCTAGAACCAAAAACAAAAAGGAAAAGATGAAACTGATCCAGGATATCAAAAGAAAAAACCTAAGGGGTGAAGGGCAGAATTGTGGATGACTGTCTGACTAGATTATGGATAAGACCGCTGTGCAGGACTGGGCAGATGGGAGCTCTCTCTATTCTTGTATGCATAGGTTGGTTCTTACCTTTAGCATTCTACTAAAGCTCATTCCGTTTCATTGAGAGACCACTCTGAAACGTCAATACCATACTAAAGGGACCATTTTGTCTCTCTTTGGACCTTACCTTAAGTTTTTCAAATGAGTTCATTGAATATGCTTAGCTTGATTCATGGTTTCTATTCTAATGAATGTTAAGGGGAATGATAGAAATGAATGCATGACTAGGTTGAGGTTTGATTGAACTTGTGCTGCGAAGAATATGGCTAACGTTTTTGGCACTTCATAAACTTTGCATTCTAGAATTAGTGGCAGTTCTGGACATTGAGGTCATCCGCTGACATCTGCAAGTTTTGGTCTTGAGTCCCCACTTTCAACCCTCTTCTCCATTCTCATTCCTTTGTTTGCTTGAGGCAGAAGGCAAAGACTAAGTTTGGGGGAGCAGATATGTTTGCATTTTTGCATCGTTTTAGCTTGCATAAATCATACGTTTTGACGTGGTTATTCACCCCTGCTCTGTTATTTATTCCGAGTTTTGCATACTTAGAGTGTTTTGCATTAGGTCCGCATACATCCCGTGCATATTTGGCTTGTTGCTATGTAATTTTCGGTGATTTTGGAGAAGTTAAGACCCGGTTGCCTGGGACATGTCAGTTTCAGTCCATACAGCATAGCCAGGATCGAGTCCGTGCAGCAGGTTGCCCTCGGGGACATGCGCGACCGAGTCTATGGGATACCCATGCAGACAGGATCGAGTCCGGGAGCAGGAGATGGAGCGAAGCCCAGCTCGAGCACCCATGCTCGAGCCTCGTAATCGAGTGTAGATCACCTGAAGCTCATCTCAGAAAAATGCAGCCTTGATTTCATCTGTTTGAGGCAAGACTCGACTCAAGACTTAACCGAGCTGGACCTTATCCCGCACATTTCTTACTATTTTACATGACGTTTTAGGGCTTTTAAGACTTAGTATAAATAATTCTAATGTTGGGTTAAGACTAAGGGGACTACGCTTATCTCTAATATTTTAGTTTTTCCTTGTGTTCTTCTCTTTCGTTTAGTTTTGAACTTGTAATTTGATTTCTCACTTGTTATTTTGAGTTTGTTCCTTCCATTCTATCATTATCTCTATCTATTTCTCATCATCTATGCAAGTTTTTATGATTTCGGGTTTGTGTCTTTGATGTTCTTCATGAGTTTTGAGTAGTCATTAGGTTCTTGAGGATGGGATAGATTAGGGCATAGAATCTTGGTCTTTCAGGTGTTTGAAGTGCAGATCGCTTGATTTCCCTTCTAAATCCTGTTCTTAATGCTAGTTTTTTCCGATCAATCGGAATTAGAACTTAGGGTGTTTCTTTTTCCACCCAGAATATGCTTGAATGAACTGATGTTAGAGATTTGCATAACGAGCTTCCTAAGGGATTAGTTGTCTAGGTGCGATCGACAATATCAACTGATTCGTATTGCCCCATATAGATTTCGCCATGGGATTGGGTCCGGAACTAGTCTAGTTTGAGGTTACTTATCACACGGGAGTGGACTTAACTGGTTTTGATGTTTGATGTCTAGGGAATAGCTTGATTGAGTTTTTGTTAAACCACTCTGGGAATAAAGCTAAGAGGGACACACTCCCAGTCGATTACCCCATCCCTAGGAACTTCTCCGGCACCGTTGAATTCTGTCGCTAGTCCTATACGCTACTCTTTACCCCCATATGCTATTTCTGTTATTGCTTGGTTTCGCTAGTTCTTGTCACCCTATACGGCATCTCGTTTTTTGTCCATTCTCAGTTTTTGTTTAGGTCACAAACTAACACGCTTATTTGTCACGACCACACTGTCTGACACATCCTTTTGCTTAATATCTTCACCCTTATGGATCAACACCTTACTACTACGACGAAAACTTTATTCTAGCAAGGAACTGGTTTCATATCAGAATATCCTCAATGCTTGCCTAGTTGTGTCAAGGTAGGTATTGATCTCGTGAATACTTTACCAAGAAAGTGGTCTCGTGTTTTAAAATAGGATCTCACGTTCACTGTTTTAGACACGCTTCTAATTTAAGCTAACGCTGTTAATCAGCTGATGGTGTGACAGCCTAATCTATCGTATACGGTCGATGCTTGAGGCAGTATCATATTTTTATATGCTTCCGCATATTTATCTTAGTTTCTATATGTTTTACCGTATTTAGGATAGCTTTAGTGCATTTGCATTTGGCGTATGTGTTTATAGGTACTTGGAGGAAATCGTGCACTTTCATTACATTTTGGGACCTTAAGAAGCTATAGGAACCTTGGAGCTACTTGCCGGGAAACAGAACCTCATGAAGAAACATCTCAAGAGCCTCATCACAAAGCAGCCGGTCCTAAAGCATCGCATTGTTGATGGTCAAGGCCCTTCTCTGGGAAATGTCATCACTGTACAACATCGACCAGGACAGGTCGATGCTCTTTCTTGGACCTGGAACCGGATGCTAAGTGCGAAGACCATCGAAGGCAAGCATGACCGTGGCTGGTCATCGCCCCATCGAAGAAGCCTATCGACTATGAGCATCGACTCGTGGCCTGTCGATGCCGAGTCACCGTAAGTAGAAAAGGAAACTTCGTTATCGCGAAGTTGCAATATATGGAAGCTTGATCTCTGAAATAAGGACATTCCAGAGCCTTCTAAGGATGCCCTAGACTCCCCTGGCCACTTAAACTCTATATAAACTCACAGATTCTTATTGTGACACAAGTTTAGACTCAGTAGCCCATATTTTGTCTCAATTTCAATAAAAAGTTATTCTTTTTAGGTTTACTCCTTTCTTTTGCTTTTTTTAGTTTATGTTTATGTTTATGTTTTGATTTATATTTTTGATCTTTTAGTTTCTTATTTATCATGTTTTAAGAATCCTAACTTGTCTGTCACTCCTGGAAGACAAGAGAGTAAATATCTCACTGGTTTACTAGTGGTGGGCCCATGATGTGACTAAAGGACTTAGGATTCAACATGGCCCAACGCTCTTAAACCCATCTAACTACTCTATTATGCACTCTTAAAGCTAAGACATGTCCCATGGGATGTGCTTAAAGTTATAACCAAATCAATACGAGGTTATAAGTGAATAGAAGCCCTTAGCACCCACGACAAGGGGTTAAAACTTCATACTTGCATAATGATAGGAGTATTAATTAGGGCATCTGCCTGCTGGGATAGCTTTAACAACCCTGAATGCTTATATAGTTAAAATGGCCAAAGTTATAGAATGATCTCAGGAAGGCACCATATCACGAAAGTATCGTATTCTAGCAACAGATCTGTCATTCACTCTTTGTCTTAGACACACCCAAGCTAAACACTTGGTTGACCAAAGTTGGATAGCAGTCTGACACAACACCAACTGATGTGTCTATCACTCATAAAGAGCAATCGATGATGAGATTGTGCGCAATACGTGAAAGTCGCCACCAGAGTACCAGACAAAGATCACCATACCACTTGAGAGTGGACTGATCTATAACAAATAAAATCCCTAGATTGACAACATAAACTTAAAAGCTTTAGCATGAATCCTATAATCTGAATTTCCCGATAAATCGACTATCATCCAATTAATCGTAAATAATTAATTTAGTATCTTATTTATGTTATTTTATTTATGTTTATTTATTTATTATATTTATATTTCTCACAATTTAATTTTTGCAATTTAAATTTTCGCAATTTAATTTATGCTATTTACTTTTCAGCACTTTACATTTCCTGCACTTTATATTTTTCTTGCACTTTAATTTTCGCACTTTAAATCTTCGCAATTTACCCATTTTCCACACTTTAATTTATGCAATTTATTTTATGTAAATTATTTTCAGGTAATTTAATTTGTGCAATTTAATTTTACATTTGGAATAGTGCAATTTAATTTATATTATTTACTTTAAGTATTTTATTTATGCAATTTTTAATTTATGTTATTTAATTTAATTGTTTATTTGATGCAACATATAGTTTATAACCCCTATTTGCTTATTCAAAGTATAGAACATCAGCTTTGTATTTCATTCTTCGTGTAGTTATTCTATTCTCTCCAGATTGATCCCAGACATTATAATTGCATGACTGTGCACTCTCAGTCCTATGGGCTTACTCGACACTACTCTTTAATAGCGCTCGGGTAAACCCTGAGAAAGAAGGCACAACAAACCTTATCCCCTTTACGCCGTCATCAAGTTTTTGGCGCTCGCTGCCGGGGAGAATATGCAGTAGTCATAGAGTTTTGATGTGAATCTGAGACTCAGGCATTTACATTTTAATAATTTGCTCATTCCTTTTTCGAATTTCCCCCTGTGTATGAACACGTGAAAGCGGCAAAAACATTCCTGCCGATTCCATTTGTGACATCGTATAAGTCGAGAGAAGAGCTAGAAGATGCTAGGGAAAAAGAAGAGGGAGGATGGAGCAGCAAAGAAACGCAGATACCCATGAACACGAGGGCGTTGAAGTTATCAACAACAACATCGCTCGGTTGATGTAGGTGCTGCCATGTCGGGCGGTTGGGAGCACCCACACCCGAGCGCTCTCCCGGTAATCTGCACTATTATTTAGCCTACCACAGCCGGTTTCAGAGATCGGGTATTCTTCCCCATCGGTGGAGAACAACAATTCTTGAAATTCCTCAAGTCAAGCTTGATTAACATGGTGCAAGACAACAAGTTTCCATGGGCCGCCTATAGAGCACCCACTTGATCACTTAGATCAATTCAATGCTTATTCTTGGGGACCGTGAAGATTAATGGAGTTTCGTAGATGCTCAAGTTGCGTTTATTCTCATTTTCCTGGGGTGATAAAGCTGTGCCAGGAGAAGAGTCTACCTAGCCGGGCCGATTCTTACAGCATGGGAGCAATGCAAGAAGATGTTCCTTAAATTGCTTACATGGGAGCAATGCAAGAAGATGTTCTTGCCTGCTTGAGAAACAAGATATCGAGTTTTGTGTAAAAAGCATCAGAAAGTTTTGGAAAGATTCAAGATTTATACCTATGCAATGCCCCCACCATAGTTTTAGTGAGGAGTCGCCACTTAGCACTTCCTTATCGAGGTGTCCCGCCAACATCGTATGCTCCAAGGCAGGAGCAAAATGGCAATTTTCGGGACAAGATGCTGAACACCAACTATATCAGGAGAATCTGGCTGAAGGCATGTAACTTTTGGTGGAGATTACACCAGAGAGACTGAAGCAGTTTAATAGAGAGAACTGCCTGAGATCAAAGAAAGTTGTTGATAAGCTTGACAAAATGCTGCAAGTTTCAAAACAACAAGTGCACTTTGTCGAATGAGTTGGATGCTGCAAGAGTGGCAGGCCGAGGAAGATGACGAAGAAGGAAAAACCAATGAGGTCAATTTCTGCGGTGGCTATATTAAAATTTTGGTTTTAATTTTTTTTCAAATCCATCTAAATCTCTTACACTGTTAAATAATGTGGAGAACCTAATAAGATCAAACATACCCACGAATGAGAGCACCCGCCTAACCATTCCAGCATGGGAGGCTTTCTGTAACCTCCGTGTTCCTAAGTCGTCCTCTTGTGCTGTATCTATTTATGCTGTTGTTGCGAAGGAACCTCGGGATATTGTAATTTCGGGCGTTGATTAATAAATGATGGATGTTTATGGATTAATTGGGAGTTATAATACATGATGTGGTATTTCATGTATTAGTGTCGAGTACAAGAAGATGGTATTTCATGTATCAGGATGTGCGACATATGATGTGGTATTTCATGTATATGGGATTCAGTGAAGTATTCGCTCTATTTTGGTTCGGGATTTTTGGGTTTACGCTCTATGGATCCTATTTTAGAAGTTGGGTCTATAGAATTATGTGAGATTTAATTTATTTGACGGGTCATTAGGATTATGTGGTATTTAATCCTAATGACGGGTCATTGAGTTATGTGAGATTTAACTCTAATGATGTGGGTTAGGACAAAGGGTGATCAATCTTAACTGTATGGTTTCATCGATAAGGATTATGGGTGATTTAATCCTGATAGACGGTAAACCAGCATATCGGTGATATGGGTTCTCACGGGGACTTAGTATATTAGGGTCCGGGCGTTATTGATTCTAATATGCTAGGGTCGTTGATTTGCTTAACTCGTTTGGTCCAGATAATTGGATTTTCAGCCATATTAGCGGTCGTTAGGGTGACCACGTAGGATCTTGTGATGATAGGACCCGGAGCATGTTATTAAACCAAGTATGGAACAATACCTAGCTTGATTGGTGGCCCCAAGGGCGGAATGGGATGAAACGATCAGCGAGTGATCATTAGATAGAATCTCGAGAGGTTCTGTTTTCTAGCGGAATTAAGAGGTAATTCTCGGGGTTTTTGTTGGGGGAGTGAGAGGAATATTTTGAGATGGGAGGTGTCTCAACACCCGGGAAATTATTTGGAGCTACTAAACCGAAAGCGGGAGAGGTTAATTGGAAGAATTAATCACACGGTTTAGTGAAATCGGGTCGGTTTGGTTTAATTGTGATTAAACTAATGATTATATATATACATACATGTATATACATCCCCCTCTCTCCCTTCTAAAAGCTTCTACACTCTTCTTCCTTTGAATTGGGGAAGATATTTTGGCTACAGTAGAGAGAGAAGAAGAGAGAAAGAGAGAGGGAGAGAGCTAGAGAAGGAGAGAAAGAAGGAGAAGAAGAGAAGATAGAAGAAGCTCAAGAAAACAGAGTTTTTCGGGCGAAACTTGGTGAGGTCCGATCGGGATACTCAAGAGAGCTCGGTTTGAGCTAAGACTTTAGGGTAAGTTCTCCACTATCTTTCCTAGTTACTATCACAAATGTGGTGGGATTATGTTAAGTGGTTTGGGAGATATGAGGTTTCTCCTCAACTATCTTATTTTCGGGCTATGTTAGATACGGGGCGAGCTTGATGGAGTGTTTGGGCACACCATTCCTTATTGGGCTGAAATTTGGTATATAGGTTGTTGAGACTTCGATCTTCAAGTTCACCGACGGAATTTATCGGTAAAATATGATCTAGGGCAAGAGATATGGTTGGTTAAGTAAAGCCCTGTTTTTGGGGAAAGGAATCCGAATTTGTCGAATAGGGCTCTTGAGTCGTTTCAGTAACCACTGTCTTTGAGAGTGTGTTGATGATCTCTTGGCAGGAGGCTTATGGGAGATCTTGGTGTTGTGTTGTGTGTCCAGTTAAGGAGTAAGCTTAAGGCTTGGAAACCCAAAAGAGTGTTCTTCGCTTTCAACCTTCAATCAAGAGTGCGTGACCGTGGTTGACCATGTAATGTCCACGATTTTCCTTGGCTGCTATGTATTAGGACTTGGACCATATGGGCGTGATTTATATCAAGTAAAGTTGTTGTTTGTGTGTGATGGAGCTCTATCATTCTTTGGCTTGATTGCTTGCGTGTGATGAATATGGTTTTCGGTAAGTCATTGATTTACATGTGTATAACCGTGGGGACGGAGGACCGCTTCACTAAGCATTATCAATGCTTACGCGCCTCTTTGGTGTGGTAAGGACAAAGAAAAGACTTAGGTGGTGCCGCGTGGAACCAAGGCCGTGGAGAAAGGATGATCTACGTGTGCCGACTGGGATTCAGGATCGATCGATCCTATAGTGGTTTTGTAAGCAGTAAATTTCTGGTCAAGCTATGCTGATAGGGACTGACTGATCTCGGGTGAGATCGACCAATCCACGGTATTTCTGGGCCAGATCGATCGGGTTAATTTCTGGTGGAGTTCGGGATCGATCGTATCCTCAGAAGGATCGATCGATCTCAAAAAAAAAAAAAAAAACAAAAAAACAAAGGGGGAAAAAAAAAAAAAAAAAAAAAAGGGGGTAGGTCCTTTCACTTTCGACAAACATCTCAGTTTCGACAACCATTCTACTCCCAACAAACTCAAGGCCACATGCTGACAAAATTTTCAACAAAAGGAGGATAAGTATGCATTTCAAGGACTGCTTCAAAGAATCATCGAGGGGTAAGCTAAGGCTTCCGTGGAGATCTCTCCAAGGTTTCAAGAATCGTCTACTTAAGATGCAACGAGCTGAACTGGAAGGTTGGATTTGACTTGGCTTCGTGCATAAAGGTGTTAGACACAAACCGCTCAACTCGCATCTTCGGCCCAAAGCACTCAAGTAAGGTTTCTGGAAGCCTGAAATTAACCCTAAAGAGTATGTCAATGTTGTCACAAGAGAAGTAACATGACTTGGAAGAAAAAAGTGGTCCCAAATGAGCCAACACAAGAAAGGCCATCAACACCATCGACTGTAAGGTCAAAGACTGATTAGACAAACACAACCATCGATCGCCATGTTTGAAGAGGCACTACAGAGGTTTTGGAGGCCTGGCCAACTCCACTTCCGTCGATGCCAACTTCAATGCACATGCTAGTCGGATAATACCATCGACCAGGCCGGTCGATGGTCTACCGTGAAGACCAAGAGGACACGCACTCCACCGGCCAGGGTCGACACATATTGAGATTTAGACCATCAATGACGCTGAGGTGTACCCAATGAAACATTGTAAGAAATGGTTCATAGACCCCCGTAAAACAAGGAGATTCGTAGTACTAGTCAACTCCATCCCTGAGCAGGCTTCACACTTCACACGCAGAAGGGAACAATATCCATTAGGAAATTTATCCATGGGCACTAATGACGACGATTCAAGACATATAACAACGTCTTCCGATGAATTCGCTTTTGGCAAGGAACTCCCAGCCAGGGGCCGACCACACCAACCAATGGAAGGCGCACACGACGGGTTCTATAGACAATGCGGTATAAGGAAAACATCCCCTCACTCCTTAGTGGTAAGAACACTGCATGTATTTTGAAGCTCTTAAAATCTGATCCTGTCATTGCTGAAGTTAAGACAATTCAAACGACTTGTCAAATCACTCCCAAAAGAAACATCACCTTCGGTCAAGCTCTACTCAAGTACAACCTCGATCTTCTACTTCTTCACGCAAATGAAACCATAGAAGACATATGCGACTCTTATATGGAGACACGACTTAAAAGAGCAGTCATTACTGTTCTTAAGCGGGAAGATTTCGGACTTTTACAAGGTATAAGGTTTCCTTATATTAGGTCGTGAATTTGGTGATGCTCTATGTGATTCCGTCATCACCATAAATGTGATGTCCATGGAAAGAGCAAATGTAACATCCGTGATCCCCAAGTTATTTTTTTTACCGAACAAGTAATTGTTACTTGTTGTAAAAGTTCAGATCGTATTGCATTTTTTCCGAGAGAAATTGGAACAATGTTAAGATCGCTTAATAGATCACAAGGGTTGAGATTGGGTTGATTAGTAGGAAGATTAATCGTTTTCGGAACCAATTCAGGTTGATTTGGTTTGGAACAGTATTTTTACGTAATGAATGGTGCTTTATAAAATGAGATGTAGAGCGATGTGGACACATCTGGAGTTCAATTAATGGGCCAACAGACGGTGAACGGTTGGATTTGATCAAGGATTGATCATTGAGAAGTAATCCTGAGCTGTTTGGATTGTTTTACTGGAATTGCTGCAATTCTTGGATTTTTCTTATAGGTTATGTTTATTTTTTGAGATGGGGAGATTTATCAGATATTTCAAAGGAAATTCTGAGTCTTGAGTTACTAAACCGACTAAGGAATTAATCGGGAGAATAGATGTTGGCGTTTAGTGATTTGGTCGTGTTTGGTTTAATTTTAATTAAACCATCAATTATATATATATGCATGTATATATATCACTTCTCTTCCATATTGTTCGTGAAGCTTCTTCTTCTTTCATCTGGGGGGTAAGCAGAAGAATCGAGACTTAGAGAGAGAGAGAGAGAGAGAGAGAGAGAAGAAAGGCAGAAGGAGAAGGAGAAGGAGAAAAAGGAGAAGGAGAAAGGAAGGAAAAAAGTGCTGTGGAAGAACAGATTTTAAAAGCACTTCCATAGCTTCGATCGTGGTATCAAGAGTGTGTCTAGATTAAGCTGAAATTTTGTGGGGAATCGGTGATACCTGGTTGGTTGAAAGAAGCTAAAGAGAATCAAGCTTAAGGCTTGAAGCTATCTTATACAAAGTGCATTCTTCATTCCATTAAGGCAAAGCAGAGGTTGATCGTGTATTGCACCACGTGGTTATCAATTACCGTACCATCTTCGCAGAATAGGGCTTAACTCTATGGGTGTGACTTAAGCAAGTTTGGTCCAAATTTATATGTTTGTATATTGATGGAGCTCTATCGCTTGTTGATTGATTGCTTGTGTGCGTGTTTACATTGTTTCGGTAAGTCTTTCATCATGTGTAATAATTAACCGTTAGATTTGAGGACCGCCTCACTAAGCATTATCATCAAGCATGCGCTTTTGGTGCAAAGGAGAAGTCTTAGGTTTTGGAGCTCGTGGAACTAAGGCCGAGGAGGAAAGGATGATCTAAGTGTGTCGTTGCCTTGCATCTTTTGTTTTGTGAATTTGACTTGGCTTGATGGAGGTTAGCTTGACCCTGATGACATGATGTATGCAAAACAAGATATTAAATATTTAAGTAATGTTTACAAATGTTGTGGTCTTGTTGTTGGTTGTGGTTGTGGCTTGCTTAAAAGTTGTTTTTGGGTCAAGAGTGGAAGGATCGATCGATCCTGGGCAAAGATCAATTATCCCGATTAGCCAGCTTTTAATCAAAAGTTTTCTTCAGTAAAACGAGCCTTTAGGATCGAATCGATCCATAATGGATCGATCGATCCTAATTAAGGTAATTTCTTGCGTAGGAGCCTCTAGCTGGTTTTTTTGGGGTCAAGAAAGACTGCCTGCCCAAGGAGGAACGATCGATCCACCATGTTTGTTCGAGCACTGCGTTTCGGGGCGAGTTGAGATCGATAGATCCGTTTTTGTTGTTAAAATTTCTGGATAGTTTTAAGGGGGTCAGATCGATCGATTAGAAGTGGGACTGGATCGATCGTGTATTTGAGATCGATCGGTCTAAGGAGGATCGTGTGTTTTAATTATTATTATTTGTCGCTTTTTCCAAAGTTTTAAAAACTTCGTATTTTCTCTTTTTTCCACGAGTTTACGTCAGGTCGCTTTCGCAGGGGTGTTTGGTTTTAGTGGTATCAGAGCGTAGCGGTTATCAGAGACACGTGCTTGTGGGTGTCATTGTGATTGCTGGGGTTGGGTTAGAGATCTTCTTCTCGCCAAGTAAAAGGTTCCACGGTAAGACTTCTTTCTTGTCTCTCCATTTTGTTAAGTTTTGGGTTATTGAATGCTTGATTACTTGTGGAAGATGTCAAGAAGAAGTGGAAATGATAGAGGAGGAGTGGCGCGGAGCGGGGCTGGGCCAATAGAATGCGGACCCCGTGAAGACCTAGAGTTATTTATACGCTGGCTGAAAGGCATTTCACGGTGGAGCCTGCAAGTGATAAGTGCTCAAGCGGCTCAAGGAGAGCTTGCAAGCACAAGGTCAGCAACAAGAGGGTCCAAATCAGCCGGAGCAGTGTTGGGCTTGTTGGCCTAGATTCTCGATAGACTACCAAGGCCGGTAGCCGCACTAGCTCCCGAAGCGCCACCCGGGCGAGTGCACAGCCACCCAGGATGAGAACCTGGAGGTTGGGGAGCATAACTCGTAGACTCAAGCCAAGAAGTTCCTTTAGCCTTTGGTTCCGGAAAAGAGTGTATGTGTTGAAAAGGGTCAGAAAAGGAAGTGGGAGAGCACTTCCAAGAATGCTTCTATGGCAATCCGGATGTTAGCTGCTTGGCTGGATTGCTAACTCACCAAGGGGCCACACCAAACAAGATTGCCTGCAGTGAAGTAAATATTAAGATTTTGTGTCCTGGGTTGCAGCAAGGTGGAAGAGGATCAAAAGCACCACCACCTAAGCGGGCTGCGACTTTGCATCATACTTTTTCGAACATTTAGCTCTGGGAGAGCTTTGTTAACTCCAAACCGACCAATGGTTGTAATTTTTATCGTTGAATTACATTGATGCTTATAATTATTCAGAGTGTGTTAAGTGAAGTGTTATTGCATGTGCATGGGGTTGTATGGGTTAAATGATAGCTCTAGGTACCGTAATGTGCTGGTCATAAGTTGCTTAGTACTTTAGTGGTTAAGAATTACTCAAGCTTGTGTGAACTCTGCTTGCATCAGAGGAGGATCGATCGATTCAAGGGGACAGATCAGATCGATCCATTATGTTTGTTATGTGATCAAGGGTATTTTGGGAATAGGGATCGGACTTATCTTTAAGAGGAGATCGAATGATCGGGTGTATCGTATAGTTTAAGATCGATAAGATTAGGAAAGACTGATCAATTCGGATAGTGATCGATCGACCCTAAAAAGATTCATCTATCCGCCAAGTGTGGCAATACGGTTTATTTTAAGTAGTTTCAGGACTATTGATCAGGGCGGACCAGATAGACTCCAATCTCCGTAACATTTTCAGTATATGGCAAACAGGCACTGTGGGTCTTTTGAGATGTGGTTAATTACTAGATCACTGACCTAGGCTGAGTACTGAATATATCATCACAGGCTATAAAGATGGTGGACGATCGATACACTCTCAGAGACAATGAATATAATGAGATGAAGCAATGAGTTAAAGAATCACATTCCCGTAGCTGTAGTAATGGTACGCGTGTTGTTAATATGGGTATTTAGTAGTCGTGATATTACATGTCATATCAGATGTATTAGATATGTCTTATATATGATACTTTCATGTATCGACGGTTTAAGTCGGACACATGATGTATTTTAAAGGGGCCGGGGAGTCGGGGCGTGTGTTTGTCGTATCTTGGTTTGGGATTTTTTGGTTTATGTCATCGAGCTTACTACGTGGCTGGGATCAAGGTAGGATTGTGTGATATTAAATCTTATTGACTGCTCATCGGGTTACGCTATATATGACCCTTAATGACGGGTCATTGTAGTTGATATGATATTTAACTCTATTACTGTCAAGTTAGGGATTACTGCAATCCTAACAAGGGGCTTACCGGTCAGGATTGGCGGACATCCTGCATCGGTAGCCTAGGGGTGGGATCCCTATGATATTGGATCTCGACGGGTCATTAGAGTATATGATATTTAACTCCCATCGATGTTGGTTAGGATTACTGGTAATCCTTTCAGGGGGTTTTACCGATTAG
>JAMKOQ010000451.1:0-53449 GCA_026770425.1 Boechera divaricarpa | reverse complement strand
TACACACAACTTGGACAGGCCATAAATCACACCCATATAGTCAAAGTCCTAACACACATAAACAATCACGATAATTCTATGATCATGTAGATGCGACCGATCGCGCCGCCTCTTCTGCCTTTGTGAATAGAAGAATACACTTCCCTGTTTTGATAGCTTCAAGCCTGTAAGCGATTCTCTTTTGCTTCTACTCCAAACCAACCATGGGTTATCACCAAATCACCTAACAAGAAGTCACCAACAGCGGCTTCTCCAAATGGTGACAACAAGTAATCAAACTCGGATTACTCAAAACCCCCAAACCAGTAGTTCCATCGCACTTTCAAAAACAGAGCCTTAGTTAATCAACCATATCTCGTTCCCTAGATCATATCTCATAAATTCCTTCTGTGGAATTCAAGATAAGCCTTTCAACAACTTCTCATACGCAAATTTCAGACCAAGACTAACACAGATTTGAGTGCCCACTCACTCTCAAACTCAGTCCGTCGCGAGATTGCTCTGCTTTGAGCGGCTTTGGAAGAAAATTCATAACTCCCAGAGCACTCAACATAATCCTATGAAATTTGGTAGATTACTAGGCAAGAGATTGAAGAACTTACCTACAAAAATTCAGACTTAATCCCATTGTTCGTTTACCCCGGTCGAACGAGCCTCTCGAATTCCCCACGCCCCCCAAACTCTGTTTTTCCCAAGTTCTTCACTCTCTTCATCCTTCTCCTTCTTCTTTCTCCAAGTTTTCTTACTCCTTTTCCCTCACTCTCTGCTTTCTCTCTTCCTTTGCTCCAAAAATATCTCTCAAAGTGATGAGGGAAGAAAGAAGTATGTAGAAGCTTTGAGAAGGAGGAGGTGTATATATAGATATACACTTATCTTTTGGTTTAATTAAATTAAACTAGCCAGCAATTAATTCACTCAAACGGTTTAATCAAACCCAATTCCCGTAATCCGTCAATTCTTTCCTTGGGTTTAGTGATTCCACTAGACTCCTTGGAATATTTGAGACATTTCTCCGCCCCAAAATATTTCTGTTCACTTTCCATTTAACTGGAATTCAACGCAATAATTAGCTTCAAAGCAGACACTTCGGGATTACTTCTCATCAATCAATCCTTTTGATCGATTTCAACCCGATATTACCGTCCATTTGGCTAGTTAATCGAGTTCGATATTATCCATATCACATTTCCGTGTCAAAATACTATTCATTCCAAAAATACTATTCGAAGCCAATCCACCGAATTTGGTTACACAAGCTTGATTAGTCTTCCGATTAATCAGAACCAATATCGACCTGTGATTATATAATAGAGGCTCCCCACATTATTCCTATTCTCTCAGGACACTGACGGTACGAAGACTTTTACGACATCCAAAATATACAAAGCTTGTATACTGCAAGAAATGTAATAACTTTTTTATTACGAAGCCTGAGAGCGACTTGGGATAAACGGATGTTCCTGACAGTCTTTGAGAAACTTAGGAAGAACACAGCGAAATCAGAGACTTTCGGAGGCGGATCAAATTCAGGCTGCGTAAACTCGAAAAGATCTGCAGCCATTATTTGTAGCACTGTCAATTTACATCACTGCAAATGTTGTGTTCATTGTTCAATCCTCCCTGCTAGCCGGCTAACACGCATGCGAACACGGATACTTGCAAGGATTGCCGTTATCCACAGCTGCCAAAGCACTGTTCTGCTTTAGAAATCCCCACAACCAAAATCTCTTCTTTTCAACTTGCATCACTTACGTGACTCGGAAAGCCTCCTCTCGGTTGGAGTCAATGTGATGTACATCATGTGTTTGAGGAAAGCTACCTTGTACTCTTCAAGATTTTTTCATGACATGTTTAAGCGTATCGGTCTCTTCCAGCTTCATTGGATTACACTGCGGAGAGAGGCCATGCCTTCGAGAATTTGAAAAATTTCTACTTGATGTCATCGAATTAGCCAAGATGCGAGTTTTGTGACTGAAAAATCAAGAGAGATTTGATTATGAAACGGCAAATTAAATTACGTAAAGATTGTGTTTGCAGTCATGATCCAGAATCTATTCCCGCCATCAATATTGACTGAGAAAAGCACATGAATGCGGAGACATTTACTCTAACCATTTAATGGTTTATTTCGGTTTAAACGAGAATGATGTAATAATATGTAATTATTGACTAATTATTTAAAATTTTAGACCTCCATTTTATTAAAACTTTTCTGACCGTTTTAGCATGAGTTGTGCCAAACTTTGATCTTAATTTTTGATTATTAGAAAAATTAACGATTAAATGTACTGTTTAACGACGGTTAAAATAATTAGAAAGCCCTCCAGCTTCTTTAAATTGAACACTGTTCTTGCTTCTTCATCATCATTCTTTTTTTTTGAATAAATTTTTTTTACGTAATTCTCACTCATTTATGTCATTCTTGCGTCCTCTTCACTTACAAAATATCACTTTTCGATTTTGGAAATTTTCTTGGGTTCTGCATCTTCAGATTTGTGAAGAGAGAGCCATGTCGCTGCGACCGAGCGCAAAGACAGGAAGATCCGTCGAAGCCCTTTTACAAAGTAGCTGTAGATGCGGAAGAAGGACGCAGAAGAAGAGAAGACTATTTGGTGGAATTCCGCAAGAACAAACGCGAAGAAAAGCTTGATGAAGGAAACGCCGCAACGGTGCAAAAGATTTGCCTCCTGATTCCGACGACCCCTTTGAGAATTTGGTAAGCCGATCTCTGGCTTTGGATTAGTGCAAGTTTTAGGTTTCGAATTTGATTGGGTAATCGATCTTTTGTGATGGATATGTAGTTGGAGATTTCAGATATGATCGCTGGGGTTTTCTTGAATGATCCTTAACATTGTAGGCTGTAGCTTGCAGTCTGCTACCCGCGTTCAGGATGATTCTATCATTGAGTACAAAGTCTTGATCTCGAGTTGAAAAGATACGACCTTTATCAGTTACTTGAATGTTTCTTTAAGTTTTGTGCTCTTATATATGTTTCAGATAGAAATCCACCTATCGATAATGTGATACAATCTGGAGTTGTGCCACGTTTTGTTGATTTTCTTAAAAAGGATGATGATTACCCCTAAGCTTCAGGTTAGAAGAAAAGTTCCCATCTTTGATGATTAGTGTAATCTTTGGTTCTGAATTCTTTGATCTTTATAGTTTTGAGGCGGCCTGGGCTTTATCAAACATATTTGCTTCTGGAACATCTGAGCAAACCAAGGTGGTGACTGATCATTGAGGCTGTTCCAATCTTTGTTCAGCTTCTTGTTTCCCCTAATGATGAGTGTCCGTGAGGCCATTATTACACTTCTGTGAATATGAATGCTTGTCACAAGGAATACATGCTAAGTATGAGTTGAAATTACTGCAAAGCCTGATGTCATACCTAATTTGCTAGGCTATATGGGGACTGGGTAATGTTTCTGGTGATTCAACACAGTCCCGTGACTTTGTTCTTAACTGTGGCGCACTACGATGCCACTGGTGCATCAGCTGAGATGAGCGTGCTACTTTGTCGATACTTAGAAATGCGCCACTTGGACTTTATCAAACTTCCTTCAGTGGCAAGCCTCCTTGTCGCACTATTGACCTGGTATACTTCTCTCTCTCTCTATCTCTCCGGTGCTACACTGCTATGAAACATGATTAACCAGGTGAAACCTGCTCTCCCTGCATTTTAACGACTTTTGTTTATTCGAATGATGAAGAAGTCTTGAGAGATGCTTGCTGGGCACTTTATAATATACTGTCTGATGGTTCAAATGAAAAAATCCAAAGTGTGATCGAGGCTGGTGTTGTCCGAAGACTAGTTGAACTTGTCCAGTTAGTAGTTCTCCAATAAAAAAAATTGAACAGCCCGTTGCTACAGGTTTGGATAATGAAGGCTGACAATTTTTTCTTTTTGCAGACACCCTTCTCCACTTATATTTGTTCCTGCAGTTCGTATCATTGAGAATATAGTTGCTGGAAATCATCCAGCAGACCCAAGTATGCCAATTCATATTCCATTTATGGAACCTTCAAAAAGAACACTTCTGTTGTCCACCGTGTTCGAATTTATCGTTTTTCAAAGAAATAGTACTATCAACTTGGCAGCTTATTTTGGTTGATTTTATTACTATAGCTATATTACTAGATAGAATGCAGAGCCTGAACACTTCATTATATGTTGCTTGAATACAATGTTGAGATTAGATTTTTGTAACCAAACTACTAAGTGGAAGACGTCTTTGCTTGGCGGGCTCTGAATAACTCTTTTGAGGATTTATTCTTCAGTGTGTGAATCTAATTGTGGCGCTTTACCCGTCTTGCCGACTTGCTTACCCAAAAACATGCGAAAGGTATAAAGAGGAGGGAACTTGCTGGATGATTTCAGAAACATCACTGCAGGCACTGGAGACCAAATTCAGGTGAGAAGTTTTTGTTGCTTTATCACGTGCTGTCACTAATAGAAGGATCTACGAGATCTACGAGAGAGGCTGTTGAAGATTCTGCGAAACATACTGGCTTGAAGTGGAAGAGGAAGATGAAGGGTTAAGGTGGAAATACTACAACCACAGGGACAAGGTGATGTCGTGATGATGGTTGTTCTCATCCGTTGACATCCATTTTGATTTTGCCTCGTTAGATCCACTCATTCTAATATTAGATTGATATAAGAAAATAGCCTGTGACAATGAACCAAAAGCATGCACATATGATGGGTCAAACTCAAAGAGTGAGTCAAGCAAGTGTCAGTTTCTTGATGACATTATGATTCAGAGAAGGCAGAAGACGAGACACGTGGCAGAAGACGATGAGACACGTGGCGTTTATAGAATTGTTTTTAGATATTAATTGTTGTTTACAACTGAAACAGAATCGAGTGAGTATATTAACTCGATTAAAACAATTGTATTCATTCATTCAACATCTAATAAAAAGAATATTTTCTCTCACTTTCTCTTCTCTAATGGCGATTTCTCAATCTTGTCTTGAATTTTAGTTTGATATCTCTAATGGAGAAGGCAGAGAAGAACATAGGAGACGTGAACTGTTACTCTCAGCTGATTGAAGATACGGAAGGAGCTAGAACCTGCAACTTTCCACGAAAGCAATGAGATCTACGAAGGAAGGCTTTGAAGATTCTGGAGACATACTGGGTTTTGGAGGATGATAAGAAGACACAACAACCTCCAAGGTGATGGATCTGGTCTTTTCTTGGCGAGCATTTTGGTCTCTCCATCACTGATCCGTCCAATTGAAAGTACAGAGTCGATGAGAGAGCTTTGGCTCCGTTATTCAAGTTTGACGGAGATCTACACTTTGTTACCTTGTGTGTTTACAGGTATTGGTTGATTCGGAAACCATGAAAAGAAGAGCTGAAAGATATGATCGAACAAACTTTTGCTGATTGTGGTGAGTACTAGCAAAACCCCTCTTTGTAGCCTAGGTCCTGAGGTTAGACACTTAATTTAAACCCTAATTTCACTCCCATTTGAGGGAAATCGACATTGATCTGATCCCATCCTAACCAATACGCTGAACAAATTCAAATTTGGAGTTTGATTAAACCGGCGTTAAACCCTAAACTTCAAACTGAATCAATTTTAATTGGATTAAACCGGATTTAAATCCAATTAAATCAAACCAAACCGGTTTTCTAATAACGATGCTTAGGAAACCGTTTTTTTTTTCCTTCTTCTTTTAAATTCATCTGTTTTTTATTCGCTCCTTCACCATGTTTTTGTTTGCATTCTTGCTCCAATTGCAAAATTTCTCTGCCTCTTTCACATTTCAGTTGAGATTTCTAGGGTTTCTCTTCAAGTTTCGTAAATTTCTTTGGAGAGGTAGAGAGAAAGCCACATCGCTCAGAACCCAAGCTTCGTCTAAACTGATCTCACACAGCAGACCCCTTATGATGTTTTAATCAGATGAGCTTTTCTCAGATGACCCTCCAACACAGCTTATATCCGCTACCAAGATGAGCAGGATTCATATCAAATGAGTCCCAAACTTTCTTCACTTTTCTTGAAAGATTCGTCATCGAATGTTTCTTTAAGTTTTGATGCTCTTATATCTGCTCCAGGTCCAACAAGCAGCGTTATTCCATTGGTACCGATTATCTGAGAGTTCTAACTCGTTTCGTTCACTTTCTTGGCCAAGGAAGATTTCCCTGAGCTTCAAGTTAGAAGAAAACCTCTCCCCCACCAAATTGATATTTTTATGATTAGTGTAATCTTTGATTCCGATATATTCAATGATCTCTTTCTAGTATGAGGTAGCGCGCACTCTAACAAACATTGCTGCTGTTCAACCGGATCTGATAGTCTCTCTCAATGCTGTTCCAATCTTCGTCAGGCTTATTTCTTCCCCTACATATTGTATCCGTTTCTAAATGAAGACAGTGGTAAGTATTGTACTTATGTAGTAGATATGAATGCTTGTCACAGATATGATTTTTGAAATTATTCTTGCAGGCTATATGGGCACTGGGTATTGTTGCTATTCATTCAGTACACCACCGTAACTATGTTTTACAACAATTGTGGGGCATTGATGCCGGTGTTGAGTCAGCTGGACAACGAGGATACTAACTTGTCGATGCTTCAGAATTGCCACTCGGACTTTGTGTAGAATGTGTTATGTGCAAGCCTGCGCGGAAACTTTCGAGCCAGGTCTTCTTGTATCTCTCTCTCTCTCTCTCTCTGTTTTCCTCTGTTATAAAACGTCCAGTACTTTCAACATATGCAGCATTGATTAACAGGTGAAATATGCACTTGAACGACATCTTGACTCCAAATGATGAAGAAGTCTTGAGATATGTTTGCTTGGCAATTCAGTATCTGTGTGATGATTCAAAGATGCAATCCAGAGTTTTGATTGAGTATGCTTTGGTCCCAAAGAACTTAGTTCAACTTCTCCGGTTCAGTACTTGTCAGAATATATATACATATTTAACCCTTTGTGACATGTTTGGATACTGAAGGCTGACAAATCTTTTCTTTTGCAGACACGCCCTTTACCATCTGTGCTTGCTCCTCCCTACTTCATACCATTAACACTATAAAGTTAAAACATATAATCACTCAGGCCCAAGTATGTAATTCATATTCCACATATGTTGTCCACCTTGTTGATTTTATACGTTTATCAAAACTTGATAAAACTGTTTCGAAAGCTTATTTTTATCATAATGTCTCTAGAATGTTTATATCACTATACCGCCATTAGTAGAAGAAGGGATGAAGTGCTTGCTTTTATTATATGTTCCTTGTTTACAATGTTGTGATTAGATTTTGTAACCAAACAACGAAGTGCTCTGTGTATGCGCATGAATAAACCTCGTTGAGACTTATTCTTCAGTGGGTGTTCAATGGTGTGGTGCCTTACCCCTTCTGGCCAACCTGTTTAGTCAAGACCCATGAAGAAAAGCAGTATACTTAGGCGCTTATTTGATCATTTCAAGCATCACTGCTGGCATTTAAGGAGCGAGTCATTCAGGTGAGAAGTTTTTGTTGCTTTATCACGTGCATCAGTTTTTTATTATTGTAGTTGCAGAGCATATACAAATCTACTCTGCTGTTGTTGCTATCACTAATTGTTTTCTACCCCTGGCGATACAGTCACTTATTGATGCAAATTTGATTCCAATGTTTGGGTCAATCTGTATCTGAAAATATTGAATTGGACATGAGGACTGGAAGCTGTATGTGCAATTTCAAAGGTGACCTTAGGTGGATCTCTTATGACCAAAATCAAGTACGTCCCTGCCTTCTTTCTTTTTCACTTTAACATGTTTATTGATCATCAATTCACAATCTCCATTGGTCTGATTCAGATACTTGGTGGAGCAAGGTTGTATAAAACCTTTATGTGATCACCTGGAATGTCCATCTCTAGAGATCATCTTAAATTGTCTGGATGGATTGGAAAACATTTTGAAGGTTGGAGGAGAGAGCAGAGAAGAACACTAGGAGGGCATTGAGCGGTTTACTCTCAGGCTGATTGAAGATGCGGAAGGAGCTAGAGAAGAATTGAGAGCCTGCAACATCACGAAAGCAATGTGATCTACGAGAAGGCTTTTAAGATTCTGGAGACATACTGGGTTGAAGAGGATGATGAGCAGACACAACAACCTTCAAGTTGATGATCTGGTTTTGCAGTTGTGAGAGAACCAAGTTCCAGTTCCTTATGGTGCGTTTATTTTTTAAGTTGAAAAGTTTAGTAACAAAAACTTACTCCAAATTCTTGAAATCTTCTTTGTGAGTTTGGTGAACAAAGAGGGGTTTTGTTAGGATCATATACAATTTTTACTGAACTGAACATTTTTAGCGTCATATTTTTAACACCATTTTCACTCAAAAGTACTAAGCAAAACTTCCATTTCGATCATAACAATGAAACCAAACGTATCATCACTCATCTGGACTCTAAAAGGTTACAAAATGGTTCCAGTATACAGAACAAGACTACTGGGAGGGACTTTTGTTGTAGAGCTGAAGTAAATGGCGGATAAAACAGAGTGACGGTTTACTCGACTCTTAATGTTTGAGGTATCCTAATCCTAGCATTACCGGACTTGAGGGTTTCACGGATATGTCGTGAATGTTGGCTCTGTTAAAGAATCTGTAATGGTGAATAATATCTTCAATGCAATTCAAAAGCCAAATGTGTCTCGGAGAAGCATGGTCCTTCGCAGAACTCTTCTTTTCCTCCCCACCGGAATATTCAGGTCTCCGGTTAACGTTAGCCTCTATGTTTCTCCACACACTCTGTATATCTACATTTTATTTGGAAGTTTTGAGTAAAATTTTATGCAATCAATAAAAAATAGTCGAGATTGGGATATTAAGATGTAAATAGTTGGGTTCTGTAAAATTGAAATCTACATGTAGGAGTATTTAATCCGGATTAACAAAATAATAATTGCACGTCTAAACCAAGCTTGCACAAAAACTAGTTCCAAATATAAATATGCTTAAACATGGTTTAAATTTAAAACGATTATAATTTTTTAAATACCGAAATGGCTTTTAGTTTTTTAACTTTTAAACTAGTTCGCGGTTTTCTAACATGTGTTGCAAGTAAAAGGCTTTTAGATTTCAATTACGTGTTTCTTATTTATGCATTCCCAAGCTTTAACAACTATCTCCAGTGGATCTCCTACACCTATGCCGCCGCCGTACTAATCCCTCCTCCGAAGCCTCCGTTACCACCACCTGCCACCTAATCCACCTCCTCCTCCTCCAAAGCCTCCGCTACCCACCGCCGCCGCCTAATCCTCCTGCTCCTCCTCCACCACCACCACTAGCACCCGATCCTCCTCCGGCAAAACCTGTCCCTCCGCCGTTAAATCCAGTACCCGCACCGACTATGCCTCCGCCTCCGATACCTGCCCCACCACCGCCAAATCCTGTCCCGCCACCTGCACCTCCTGCCTCTGAATCGTCTTCATCACTGTAAGTGTTCCTGTAAAATTGACATTCTTAAATGAAGTAACCAAAAGCTTGCAAAACAAGTAACAGATATGCGTGTGTATAAGATGAACAACAGACCTGGAAAGTAAACTAAGAAGGATGAAAAAAACATGACAAGGTTGACTGAAGATCCAGGCTCTCTAATGAATAGAAACGCCATTGCTAAAAGTTTACAAAGAATAAGTAAATCCATCTTATATAATTCTATTGAGAGTGTTTCTAGAAGTTTTTTCAAGACTTGTGTCATTGCAAGTGATAGTAGAGTTTAAGTTTCTTGTAAAGGGTTAAAAAATATTGAAAAGACCCACCCCGAAAACAAAGAGGGTGAAAATCAAAGCTAAAATACTAAAAATGCGAAAATTTAAAAACTTTCCCAAAACAACTTCACTCAAGCAACACACAATAACATCCAACAACAATCATGACATTTTCTTAACTTATGCATATTCCCTTAACATAACATCTCTAGCAATACAACCGTAAGCCCAAAAGAGCGTCCTCAAGGCAAGACATATACATAAAACCAAAAAGATACAAAAAGAACCCGATACACTTAGATCATCCTTTCTCCTCGGCCTTGGTTCCAAGAGCTCCGCAACCTATGACTTCTCCTTACTTACTGCACCAAAAGAGGCGCGTAAGCATTGATGTAATGCTTAGTGAGGCGGTCATCCCGTCCCCACCGCGATGTGAACATACAATTACCAAACTTACCGCAATCAACATGCAAATGCAAACAGTCAAAGCCATATTATGATAGAGCTTTATCGTCACACACACAACACACAACATGGACTAGCCATAAATCACACCCATATGGTCAAGCCCTACACATCACACATTAATCATGAAAAGTCTAATAATTGTATGACTACAGCTACGGCTTGCACGCACTTCATGGCTTTGCTTTGATGGTTGAAACAACGATTCCTTCACACCTCCTAGCTTGTTTCCCTTTGGCTTCTACTTAACCAAGCACCAAGGTATCCCCAATATGACTACAATTTCCTGTCAATTCTAACACCAGAAACACACTCTCCAATCAAGGAATCACTTTGGTGGCTCTAACTCGGATCAACAAGAACTCCCAATTCCCGGATTCCTCCTCTAAACAACAGAGTTTTACTAGACCGAGCATATCTCCTGCCTTGGACCAAATTTGCGAAATTCCTTCGGTATGAACTCAAGATAAAGACTCTCAAGCCCCTATCTACCAAATTTCAGACCAAACAAGAAGATTTGAGTGCTCAATCACTCACTCAAACTGTTTCGGCTCGACGCTTACGAAAGAAAGAGAAGAGAAAGCACCCGAAAACATGAGCAGTCTCAGAGAGAAAAGAAATCATAACTCCTAAAATACTCATCAATGCTAGACAAAATTTGGTAGATCATTACCCAAGAGATTGAGAGAACATACCAAAACAATTTCAGCTCAAACCAACATGTTTGGGATGCCCAAACCCCTCTCAATCCGGACCCGTCGCGGGATTGCTCTGTTATTTCGAGCGATTTCCAGTTTAAAATTCATAACTCTCAAATAACCACTCAACATAACCCCACAAAATTTGAGCGATAGATCATTATAGCACAAGAGATTTAAGAACTTACCCAAAAAATCTCAGCTCAATCCGTTCCGGTTTTTGCTACCCCGATCAGAAGCTCACAAGTTGCTCTTAAAATTTGTTCTTCTCTGACACTCTTTTTCTTATCTCTTCTCCTTCTCCGCTTCCTCTCCCTCTTTCTCCTTCTTTCCTTTCTTTCTCTCCTTCTCACTCTTTTTCTCTAGATTTTTCTTTCTCCCCCAATGAGACAAGAAAGAAGCTTCAAGAAGAATATAGAGAAGAGAAGGAGATATTTTTCATATACATATATATGCTATATATATATATATATGTATATCTTGGATTTAATCCAATTAAATCAAACCGAAGATTCACTAAACCACCACGATTCGTATTTCTTCAATTAATTTCTCTAGTTCGAATTCCGTCAAAATTTCCGAAATATTTGAGACATTCCTCCGCCTCCAAAATATCTCTTTCATTTCCGTCTATTGACCCGAATTCTGCCGATTTAAATTCCGCTAAACCGAACTATTAGGATGCATTACGTATCAACGATCGATCCTTTGATCGAATCAACCCGTTTACCGTCCACTAGAGCCATCACTCAAGCTCGGTATTATCCACAACACTTTCCATCTCATTTCCGTCAGAAACACTTTATTCATTCCACAACAAAACACTATTCCGAACCAAATCAATCCGAATTGGTTCCGAAAAACCGATTAATCTTCCGATTCAATCAAACCAATCTCTCAACCCCGTCAGGTTAAACAATTGAGCTAAATGTTGTTTAACTCTACTTCTCCTCGGGAACAAATAAAACACGGTACCAACTTGGCCACACAAGTACCAATAACTTGTTTGACAAGAAATGGCTTGGGATACAGATGTTACAATTACTCCCCCAACTTAATTAGATTCGTTCTCGAATCTTAAGGCTTAACCCGACTTACAACCCACTTGGGAGAATTGCACCTCCCGTCCCAATCTCAGGTTCCCGAGTTTCCTCAAATCTCAACCAACTAACATACTCCCACATGACCTTAACCTGGGAGTTCCCCGCACAAAATTCTCACGCGGAAATACGCTTCGGCTCCCCCACTTGAGCTCAGCATAATAAGCGTCATGTGTCTTGCCTATCATATAAAACCTGATATGGTATCACATCTTGCATGAACTTCTACCAAGTTCAAGCAATCCACTCAATGGCCTCCCTAATACAACACATACATCCTCAGCAAAACTCAAGATTTGGATCGTCCACCCAGATCCAAATCGATACGATACTTACATAGGTGCACTTTCATGGAATGGCGTATACCACTTCGTCACTGATGTACTTCCTCGCCTAAACTCGAGTTCCATCTGATTTTCTTATGGCGAGAAAGTGGACAGGAACTTCAGTTAAGCAGTCGATAATAACCCTTATAGCATCCTTGCCCCAAGAAAGCGGTAAGACAACTAAGGAAATCCATTGTAACCATATCCCAATTCCACTCGGGGAATGGAGTAAACTCTGTAACAATCCACTCGGAACTTGATGCTTTGATGACACCAACTAGCAAGATGCTCATGACTAGCCACCCGTTTGGCTACGTCTCTCTTCGTCCCCACCCCATGATAAATATCTCACTTAAAGGAATCTATACCTTACCATCTTAGTTGTCCCGGGATGAATCAAAAGTGCTACTCTTGTGTGCCTCCAGTATGTCTCTCTCAAACTCCTCATCATTGGGCACATAACCCGACCATTCACAAGAATGGTTCTCATCATCTAAAACCGATACTATGTAGACACTTCTCGTCCTTAGAAGTGTTAGTAAGCAGCTAGTAAACGCTTTATCTTTTTCCCTGTGTGGCTTTCGCACTCACCACGAGTCCTCAGCATCCCTCCTCTCAGTGCACGGCTATCCTTCCCGCTTAATGCATCAGCAACGAGATTAGCTTCCCCCTGGGTGATAAGCTATCTCTAAATCATGAGTAGGATAATTGTCTACATGCTTCCTCGACTGTCTCGAAGCATAAGCAATATCCTTCCCATGCTGCATCAGAACACAACCCAAATCCTAGCCTCGAGGCATCTGTCTAAATCACATATGGCTCCCTTAAAGTCCGGATTAAGCCAACACCGGGCCGGTCAACATCCCCTTAAGTCTCAAGAAGCTTCTCCTCACACTTCGAGACCACATGACCCAAAATCCGATTCTAAGTGCACTGCTTTACCCCCTCAGCCAATGCACTCGTAGGCTGCACCCAGCAGGTACAACACGATGACAGTCGTGGTCCCCACGAAACTATGTGACACGAAACCGGGTCACAACTCAAACAGACCAAAACTCATTATCAATTATATCGGTACTCTAAAGCTATGACTCGGCTCCAGCCCATAAGCTTTGTACACACATATAGCCCATGATGGTGCATCACACCGCATCACGACAGCTCGATTACCCATACAAGACTTCACTTTTCTCATTACAGAGCGGTGGTCCACTCTCGTCAATGCCCCTAAAGCCGTGATCAATCCGGCTCGGTATGGTCCCATTACTTGGTTTTATACACCCTCAAAGAGAATTTTATCATCACAAGATCATATGTGGTCATGACGAGTGCCAACCGATCGTAAATCCAATATCATATGATTCGAATGAATAAGTCCATCACACGACCGGAGCAGCATCAGAATCCCACATTATCTGGCACCCTCAGATATACTAAGTCGTGAAATCCGCGTTATCATAGGACCCCACCCCTGGGCTACTTAGATCTAGGATATCCACATAATCCTGGAATCGATAAAACCCCACGAGATCTGGAATATCATAGGATCCACCACCTGTGCTTACCGATGTAGGATGACCGTATCCTAATCAGGTAAAAGCCCTCTGAGATTCCATAAGATCTCACCCTTGCAGGCATCGATGTTTAGGATACCGCATATTCTAATCAGTAAAAACCCACTGAGATCCACTAATATCTCACCCTGAAATTACCGATACTTAGGATACATAATATCCTTAATCAGTAAAAAACCCACTTGAGATCATAAGATTCTCACTGAAATTTCACTACACTTCAGAGGTCTAGGATACCGTATCTGTCCCGAGTAAAAACCCACTGAGATGACATAGATCTCACCCTGAAATTACACGATCTCAGGATACTTAGCATAAACCTAATTTTGTCCCGGTAAAAACCCCTACATATTAGGATTATCGAGATAATCCTAACCAACACCAATTTATCATTAATGAATATCATATCAACTCTAGAATGCAGGCCCCCTACACTGTCTGGGGTTATATGCCCACACCTGACCCCAATGACCGTCAATAGGATTAAATATCACACAATCTTATCGAGCCTTCAACCACATAGTAATGAATCTGATGACAGCGTAAACTCAAAATTCCCAGAGACGAAGATGGAGCAAACACTGCTCCCGACTCCCCCTGACACATGAAATACACACATCTATACGTGTCAAACCCGTCGATACATGAAACATCATGTTGCGCATGTACTCGACATCTTAATACATACAATGCCACAAACATGTATCACCCACATCACAGTCTGATACCGTCGCTTAATAACATGCGCATATCCCATAGAATGCATGACAATCACGAATGAGATTCCCTTAATCATCGTAATCCCGTTATGTTTTGCTGCTCTAATATTCCCTGCAATCCCATGTCACAGATGCAGCAATCCAAACCCATCTAACCAACGTTCACATGGCAATTCTGCCTCGACCTTCGCTGCATACTGTTTTCGAAAAATTCGCTTTCGAGAAGATCGATTCGGTCGGTCCCGTCCATGATCTGATCGATCTCGATTATTAAAAAAAATCAAATTGTAACACCACACTGTCCTTCGGATCGATCGATCTTTGTTGCCAAGAGATCGACTTCGATCTTCTCCATTTTGACCGTCTTTCGATCTTCGCTTATCCTTATCGATCTTAAACTCTCGAGACACCATTTATCGTCGATCTCCTTTCTTGATGTTAATTGATCCATCTTCACCACGAAATTCACGATCACATAACCGACATGGAATGGATCGAGTCGATCATCTGTCCCCCAGCATGGATCGATTTCTGATTCCTCCTTTGTTCTGAAAACAGAGTTTCACCTAAACTTGAGTAATTCTTAACCTCGAAATCACTCGACAACTTAACCACGAGCCTTTCTCCTCCACGATACTCTCCAAATATCACTTAACCTATGGAACCCCATGCTTACGTCGATGGTCGTAATTCATGGCAAAACACTTTCAATATAATTATAAACACATCGTAACATAATTCAACCAGATAAGAATTCTAACCCGAGGTCGGTTTGGAGTGCCTGTACTCGCCTCTCTGGGCTTCGATACTTTCGAAGAGTAAGCTGCGGGAGTCTGCACCGCAGCCCGCACCAGGTGGTGAATTGTTTTTTGACCCCTCTCCACACTTGCTGCAAATTTAGTGACCACGAAGCCTTAATGTGCCCCACCTCGCTTTACAGTAATAACTCGACCTCAATTATCACCCCCATTGGGCAGTTAGTAATCCAGATGACCTTTAATTCCACACCCATAACGTCCGGATTGTCCACTAGAAGCCACTCTTCCTTTAAGCCCTCTTTTCAATTGCATGGCCCGGCTTCTTCTATTGAACTCGGCATTAGCACGTCCATAACTCACTCTCACAATGCAATTTATCAACTTCATTTCTAAGTAGAGAACATCACCGCAAAACTCTCCTCACTTGGGCATGTTCCATCCTATAGAGGCCCCTTCCCGCAAATCTCCTAGTCAGAGGGTTAAACTCCAACTTCAGTATTCCCAATTACCGATCTAGTTCCTGAGACAAATCGTAAGAACTCCCATACTCCATCTATCCTTAAAACGCTGCTATAGGAAGTACTCTGAGGTTAAACTCTTCACTGAAAAACTCCCCAGAGTATGAGCATGCCAGTTGGCTCTCTGGCCTGATAACACAAATCTCTCCTATGGCCACGTGTGCATCGTCTTTTTAGGTAAGTGCACCGCCAGAGCTTATTAGATTGTACGCTCCTCCAGGACATCTTCACCGAGAGGAAGTTTCTCTCCTTAATCTCCGCTTGCAACATCATCTGCCATGCCAGCGGCTTAGCACCTCCCTAAAAATTTGGTGCCCTAGCCTTTGCATGTAGTCCAACACCATGAGGTCACGGTGGAACCATAGGACCCACAACATCCCCCCTTGCCTCGGGATTCACCACTCTCGGTGGCTTACTAATAATGGGTGGCATTAGAGGAACTTGAGCCAGTATCACTGTAACCTTTCTAACATCTGACCCAGGAACCCCATCATTTGACCCATTTGATTCACCCCAGCTTGTTGTTGAGCCTCAGCCCGCGATTCATTACCAACCACCTGAGCCGCATTACCCGCAGCTCACTATCCTGCTCCCCAACCACATTCTCTCTCATGGGGTTCATACACTTTTTCCGCTCAACCGGCTCCCTTGCCACCCTTCCTCTTCTTCCACCTCTACCTCTACCTCTTCTAGTGCCTCTCACCATACTCGATAATCAACAAGGCATTCAATTCACACAACCTAAATTAAACAACACCAAAAACACGAAAGAAGTCTTACCGTGGAACCTTTTACTTGGCCGAAGAGGATGATCTCTAACCCAAACTCACAATCACATAACCACATATCAACAATCAATAACATCACACAATCCCAAACATCAAGCGATCATAAGACAAGCAACACAAAATCCCAACAATCACATAGCAAGCAACACTCACAGCATCCTAGAACCGCTACGCTACGATACCAAATTGAAAAGACCCACCCCGAAACGAAAGGATGAAAATCCGTAAAATACTAAAAATGCGGAAATTTTAAAAACTTTCCCCAAAACAACTTCACTCAAGCAACACACAATAACATCCAACAACAATCATGACATTTCTTAACTTATGCATATTCCCTTAACATAACATCTCTAGCAATACAACCGTAAGCCCAAAAGAACGTCCTCCAAGGCAAGACATATACATAAAACCAAAGATACAAAAAGAACCCGATACACTTAGATCATCCTTTCTCCCTCGTCTTGGTTCCACGAGCTATAACCTATGACTTCTCCTTACCTGCACCAAAAGAGGCGCGTAAGCATTGATAATGCTTAGTGAGGCGAGTCATCCCAGTCCCCACCGCGATGTGAACATACAATTACCAAACTTACCGCAATCAACATGCAAATGCAAACAGTCGAGCCATATTATGATAGAGCTTTATCGTCACACACACAACACACAACATGGACTAGCCATAAATCACACCCATATGGTCAAGCCCTACATCACACATTAATCAAAAAAGTCTAATAATTGTATGACTACGCAACGGTCACGCACTCACCTTTGCTTTGATGGTTAGAAACAACGATTCCTTCACACCTCTAGCTTGTTTCCCTTTGGCTTCTACTTAACCAAGCACCAAGGTATCCCCAAGATGACTACAATTTCTATCAATTCTAACACCAAACACACTCTCAATCAAGGAATCGCAAGGGGCTCTAACTCGGATCAACAAGAACTCCCAATTCCCGGATTCCTCCTCTAAAAACAGAGTTTTACTAGATTGAGCATATCTCAAGCCCCTATCTACCAAATTTCAGACCAAACAAGCAAGATTTGAGTGCTCAATCACTCACTCAAACTCGGCTGGACGCTACAGCCCGAAAACAGAGCAGTCTAGAGAGAAAATCATAACTCCTAAAATACTCATCAATGCTAGACAAAATTTGGTATATCATTACTCAAGAGATTGAAGAACATACCCAAACAATTTCAGCTCAAACCAACAAGTTTGGGATGCCCAAACTCCCTCTCAATCCGGACCCGTCGCGGATTGCTCTGTTTTGAGCGATTTCAGTATAAAATTCATAACTCTCAAACCACTCAACATAACCCCACGAAATTTGGTAGATATTTAGACAAGAGATTTAAGAACTTACCCACAAAACCTCAGCTCAATCCGTTCCCGTTTGCTACCCCGATCGAAACTCACAAGTTGCTCCAAAATCTGTTCTTCTGAACTCTTTTTCTTTCTCTTCTCCTTCTCCTTCCTCGCCTCTTTCTCCTTCTTTCCTTTCTTTCTCTCCTTCTCTCTCTTTCTCTAGATTTTTCTTTCTCCCCAATGAACAAAAGAAGCTTCAAGAAGAATATAGAGAAGAGAAGGAGCTATTTTCATATATATATATATATATATGTATATGTTGGTTTAATCCAATTAAATCAAACCGAATTCACTAAACCACCACGATTAATTTCCTCAATTAATTTCTCTAGTTCGGTCTAGTAATTCCATCAAAATTTCCAAATATTTGGAGACATTCCTCCGCCTCAAAATATCTCTTTCATTTCCGTCTAACCCGGAATTACCGTTAAATTCCGCTAAACCGAACTATTCAAATTACATCTCAACGATCAATCCTTTGATCGAATCAACCTGTACCGTCCTTAGAGCCATCACTCAAGCTCGGTATTATCCACAACACTTTCCATCTCATTTCCGTCAAAACACTATTCATTCTGTAAAACACTATTCGAACCAAATCGACCCGAATTGGTTACGAAACGATTAATCTTCCGATTAATCAAACCAATCTCAACCCCGTAGGTTAAACAATTGAGCTCAATGTTGTTTCTACTTCTCTCAGGAACAAATAAAACACGGTACCAACTTGTACCACAAGTACCAATAACTTGTTTGACAAGAAATGGCTTGGGATACGGATGTTACAAATATATAGAGGAAAATTTTGTAGCAGTTGAGTACAAGTCATCACCAACCCCATCTATGTTTTTTACTTCGCCTATCGTAAACCATTTATTGACTGCCATGAAATTAAATCATCTTAGGAAGAACAGTAAAATCAAACCTAAAAATGATCTCAAGACCCGACACGAAAGATGGTGTTTTTTTTTAATAGCCAAAGAAGGATCTTGAAAGCACTTACAAGATAACTTAAATACATTTTTCAAACCAAACCAGAAAAAACTTAATTAAATACATATTCAAACCAAACCTAAAAGTGATCTCAGATTTTAAAACAAATCTCATCCAAAAACTCATCCTTTTACAACAGCTAATGTATAGACAGAAACAGACAGAAAACACACACAACTAAGTTTAAGGGGTATTTGCAAATAATTACACTTTCAAAGCTTATCAATATGGGACATATTTATCGGACATGTTATATATTTGTTTTTTTTCCCCATAAACAGTGTGTTTTGTTTTTCGTTTCAAAGACACAAGTAAGATTTGTCAATAACACCAAAGATCGCAGTTTTCCTAACTTTAAGAGATCAACATGACCAAAACTTCTTTTATTTGAAAGTGTGACCAACCCATTTTGTAATATAGACCCAGAAAATAAGCTACAATGTTTTTTTTTTAATGTTTGGAGGTTTACTATTTTAACGTAAAACTTCGTTTATTCTGTAATATTTGTGTCTTACTAGAATGACAACATATCTCTTTAACCCCCAAAATGACTCTTAATCCCAATGTAAGAAATAAAATTATTACGAAAATGCCTTAATGAATTTTGGTGCCAATCAAAAAGTTTCAGTTAATTACAGAAAAACCACCGAAAATTTACGATCTTGCCACTCAGGGTAAACAAATCTGCAAAAACAAATCTGCCACAGATTTGTTTTCCTCCGCTGATTTGTTTATAACAAGTAAACACTGACTTGTTATAAACAAATATGCGACTGATTTGTTCTTACTTGACCGCAGACTTGTAAATACGCGGCCAAATGGATCAGCCGCACACTACCACAGATTTATAAAATCTGCGGCGAGAACTTTTAAATATGGGTGGATTCCGTAAATCTGGCCACATTGATCGCCAAACACCGCATATTTACAAGTACGCATGGACACTTCATATTTACAAATTTGCGGACATTAATCTACCGATTTGTTTGGCTGGCACAGCATTGATTTAAAAGTCCAAGACGGACTCTTTTTAAATCTTCGTCAGATTTTATAAGTCCATGCTAAACTTTTCTAGATTAGCAGACTTATTCTACTGTTCACTCAGAAGATAATTACCAGATTGATTAAGGCGATGACAGATTTATCCTAGCGACAGCAGAAGTTATTTTCCGCGACAAACTTACTTGCTAAGGCCGCAGATTTTTTCCACAAGTGCCATGAGACTTAATTTCGAGTACTAACGTTTTAAGTAGCCGTAGACTTATTACCCGCAGATTTGTTGACACTTTTTGCCGAGACTTATATTCGCAGATTTATTTCCACTAAAACACAGATTTGTTTTCCTGCAAATGAGATTAATAAATATCGACCGTCCAATTCATATCTTAATCATTGAAACAACTTGTTCATCTCGATTTCACAAAATTTATTTTTTGTTTTATCCATATTACACTTAGTTAATTTTTACCACTAAAAATACATATTTGAAAATCAAATTTTCACAAAATCTATTTTAAATTTTATTCAATTTTTCTTAAATAAATAGTAAAACGAAAGTTTAATTAAAAGGTTATAAATATATAAATTATTAATAACTAATTTATAGATTCCAAGATAAATAAAAAATAAAATTATAAACAAAATATTCAAATTTCTTCTACAATATTAATACTTAAAATTAATTTAAAAATCATGTGATACATATCTAATACTATTAATTGAGAATTACACATTATTAGCAAACATATAATTACACATTATTAACAAATTTGTGTTAGTATTTTATTTTTTTTTATCTTTATAGACAAAATAATCTAATAAATTTTTCTATAGTACCCATATAACAAAAAATTATTATGTAATTAAATCTTATTAAAACTTAAACAAAATTTAGAGTAATAAATCAACAGAATCCTTTGTTTTTACAAACATAAAAGATATTAATTTAAAATTCAAAATATTCATGTAAAATCTATTACATTTTTTGAAATATTAAAATGAATATTTACAAAAATAGATTTTTAATACTCATAGTTTTTATTTATTTAATAATAACATCATGAAGTTAAATGATATATATTTAATACTAATAAGTTTCTTTAAATAAAATCAAATAGTTGATATAAATATCTTCTTACTAATATTGGGAGAATACAGTTAGAGAAATAACATTTAATGGTTTATTAGTTTATTGATTTATAAATTCATATTGGATTTGAAAGTCTTCATTGATTTTAATATTGATATAGGTCAATTTCCCTAATGCTGCCATTGTAGCACAAAAATGTGTCAATCCAAATGGGAGAGCTATTAACCGAAAGGATGGAATCAAACCAAATTAAGTCAAGCCAAGCAGTGGATCATGAGATTAACAATCTGACAGAACAATAATTAAAAGCATTAGTAACTAATAACAAGCTACTGCAATGCAGAAGCTCTAAGGATGGGGTTATTGATCAGTGTTTCCTCTTAATCTACCTAGGTGTTTAACATACTCAAACAGAGCTAATCCACTAGACAATAAACTCATCAGTTAAATCCACTTTCATGACAGATAACCTCAAGCTAAGCCAGTTCAGATCTAAATCTCTTTAGCGAAATCTAACTTAGCAGGCATTAAGATTCAGTCTATTAAAGCCAATAAACACCCTAGACAACCAATCTCTTACGCTAGGAATGTAAATCTCTAATTAGTTGGTTCGCATTTCATCGAACACACGGTGGCGTGGAAATGCCTAAGTTCTAATTCCAATTGATCGAGAGAAACTAACATTAATAACCTAATCCAGAAGGGAATTCCAAGTAATCTAAGCTTAAACCACCTAGGAGACTAAGATTCCACACTTAAATCCCATCTTCAAGAACCCTAAAGATTACTCAGAAAACATCAAGAACACAAACCCAAAAATCACTAAAACTTGCATAAATGGAAAGATCAAGATGAAAATAGAGAGACTACTAAGAATCAAACACAAATGCAAAAGTAAATTAAAAGAAATTTGATTACAAAGCAAGAACAAGTTTAGGAGGTAGAGAAAACCCAATGCACAATCCCTTGTCCAATGGATAATACAGAGTATTTATAGGATTTGGCAAAACCCTAGCTCGCTAAAAGACAAAATAGCTTAGTTCGGAGGTGGACTCGAGATGGGGTCGAGTGCTCGGAGTCGAGTCCGTGAAAAACTTCAAGACAGTAGCTTTATGGTGGACTCGAGATAGGGACTCGAGTTGGGGGTCGAGTTGGCAAAGTCTTGGCCTTTGGTTCCACTCCACTCCTGCTCGAGTTCTCGTTCGTGTCCAGTTCCAAGGTGTGTGTTTTGTGCTCCACTTGAGTCTCTACTCGAGTTTTAGTCGAGTTTGGCTCTCACTTTCTTCCTTTTCTCCATTTGACCTCAACATCTTCAATATTCCTTGAATGTATCACGATACGCTCCAAAATGCAATATGCATACAATCCTAATGCAAAACACTCTAAGTATGCAAAACTAGAAACAAGTGACATGAAATGGTAAGAATATGCTATGAGACAAGGTTAAATGGATGATAAATGCATGCTCAAAGCATGTCAAATATGACATATCAAATATCATATATGGTTTTGAAAGATAATATCCTGTTGAGTTCTATTGATTCAAGCATGCCATTTTTATCTCAAATTTTATGTCTAAAACTCTTATTAATTTAATAAACAAAATTTCGATCTTATTATTTTGTGGTAAAAATTTCAAAAACAATTTACGAGTTTATAACTCACAAAAATTGCCATCAATCATCCCTATAATTAAACTCAAAATAGGATACCGATCGATCTGTGTTTCATGTTCCCAAGTCTAATGAAAAAGATGTGGTTCATATTTTACAAGTGGTTTATTACATCAAAATCTAGCACACAATAAACACTACTTAGTATGTCTTATTATTACCAAAACTTAGTATGACTTATTATTACCAAACACACATCTCACATCACTACGCTCCTTTAGCTTGTTACAGAGTTGTTAAGCCTTCGAGCTAAAGGCTTGAAGTCATAAACATTACTTAGTGCTTAATGTCTTATTTTCATATTTATAGTAGAAAAATGTTAAGAGCTTGATAAATAGAAATCAACGCATACATAATAACAAATCTACGGGTATATACAAACAAATCTGCGGCTACATAGAAACAAATATGCGGTTACATAAAAACAAATCTGCGGCTAGTAAAATAATAAATCTGCAACTACTAAAAAATAAATCTATGACTATAGAAACAAACTATTTTTGTTAAAAACAAATCTACCCTACGCCGCGAGAGTGGGTAGAGGGGTTTCAGATCTACATACTTGAAATCCTAGTTAATCGATAAATCTATTTTTGGCTTGTGAGCTTATCTAAATTAGCTTTGATCAAATTAGTTTAGCATCTTAGAGTCTTGATGCCATGAGAGTGGATTAAGATTTCAGAACTAAACATGTTGGAAGCTTGACTACGCCGTAGAGATGCGGTGGACGGTTAGGCAGGTCGATGACGAGATCGTTCTCTATGCTTGTAGGAGCACCACGAGAGTGGGTTTTTACAGAGAGATTAGCATACTACAAGAGTGGACTAATCTATATATGGAATCTCTAAGCCGATGGATACTAACAAAATAGTTAAAGAACATCAATTCTTATATTAAAAGATTTTTGGATTCGTTCCCATTCACCCTTGGGATCGTTTTATTTATTATTTTTTAATCATTATTTAATTTATGCACTTTATTTTCCGCATTTTTATTTATGCAATTTAATTTATGCAATTTAATTTAAGTACTTTTATTTATGCAATTTAATTTCTGTTAGTTAATTTACTCAATTTACTTTACGCTATTTAAATTCCGCAATTTATGTTACGCACTTTATTTTTCGCTATTTAATTTACCCAATTTATTTATGCTATTTAAATTCTGTAATTTTATTTTATGCAATTTATTTTACGTAATTTAATTCAGTAATTTTATTATTTTTTATTTTTTTTATGCACTTTAGATAATTAAACCTAAACCCCCCCCCCCCCAAACTCTATAATTCACCTAGATTTATCCCTAAAATCTCTGTGTAATTATTCACAGTCTCAGCGGATCGATCCCGAACATACTACGATTGTATTTAGCTGTGCACTTGCGGTAAGATTGGGTTAAACTCTCAAAACTACTTTCTAGTATCGTTCAGGTGAAACCTGAGACGAGGTGAAACAAATCATCTTATCACTAACTCACTTTGGGCAGAAAAGGCAACTTCCGTTTTTACGAAATTCAATTTATGGAAGCTTTGGCTGCGAGTTTAATGACCTTTTAGAAGCTTCTTGTTATGTCCTAGCCTAATCGAAGCCTCCTAAACTCTATATAAACACACCATTGTCATTAGAAAACAATCTTGGATTCTCTAGCCAACTTTTGTCTCACTTTTAATAAAGAGTTCTTCCTTTAGGTTTCTTTCTTTCGTATGCTTTTTTATGTTTATGCTTTGAGTTTCTGTTCTTGTGTAGTTTAGTTTACTGTATTTCGTTTTCTTACCTATACCTTATCTCATATCGGTACCCAATGGTATATAAGGGAGTAAACCTTTAGACCACGAAGGGTGGTGGTCGATGATGGGTTCTACCCATATGATTTTATTTATGTTCCTTTGCTCTACATCGATCTAGCTACTCTATATTCGATCTAATGTTAAGCTAAAATCCTATGGGAAAGCTTAAGGTTATAATCGAGAGATTATAAGAATAGAAACTCTTAGAACCACGAAAGTGGGTTAAAACTTCGGACCTGAATATTGGAGAGTATTAGCAATGTTGAGTTTGTTGTTTGGTGGAATATGATATGTTTGCATTTTGCATCGTTTTAGCTTGCATAAATCATACGTTTTGGCGTGTTATTCACCCCGTTCTTGTTATTTATTCCGAGTTTTGCATACTTAGAGTGTTTTGCATTAGGTCCGCATACATCCTGCATATTTGGCTTGTTACAGTACTTTCGGGTGATTTTGGAGAAGTTAGACCAGAATCTGTCTGGGACATGCTGCTCGAGTCCATCTGAGCAGTTGTGATCGAGTCCGTGCGAGCGAAGCTATCTGGGACATGCTGATCGAGTCCATGCAGGATACCCATGCAGACGTGATCGAGTACGAGCGGAGATGGAGCAGAAGCTCAGCTCGAGTACCCATGCTCGAGCTGTATGATCAGCGAGACAAAAGGTGGCGTCTTGAAGTTTCAGAACCAGAACTTGTAATTTGATTTCTACTTGTTATTTTGAGTTTGTTCCTTCTGTTCTATCATTATCTCTATCTATTTCTATCATCTATGCAAGTTTTTATGATTTCTGGGTTTGTGTTCTTGATGTTCTTCATGAGTTTTGAGTAGTCATTAGGGTTCTTGAGGATGGGATAGATTAGGTATAGAATCTTGGTCTTTCAGGTGGTTTAAGTGTAGATCGTTTGATTTCCCTTCTAAATCAGTGTTCTTAATGCTAGTTTCTTTCTGATCAATTGGAATTAGAACTTAGGTGTTTTTCCACCCGAAGGTGTTTGATAAAATGCTTGAATGAACTGATGTTAGAGATTTGCATACCTAGCCTAAGGGATTAGTTGTCTAGAGGTGTTTATCGACAATATTGAACTGATTCGTATTGCCTGCTAGGGTAGATTTCGCCAAGGGATTGGGTCTGGAACTAGTCTAGTTTGAGGTTACTTACCACGGGAGTGGACTTAACTGGTTTTGATGTTTGATGTCTAGGAAATAGCTTGATTGAGTTTTGTTAAACCACTTGAATAGGCTAAGAGGACACCTTTTGAAGTCGATTACCCCCATCCTTAGGAACTTCTCTTGCACCTTTGTTGAATTTGCTGCTAGTCCTATACGCTGCTCTTTACCCCCATATGCTATTTGTTATTGCTTGGTTTCTGCTAGTTCTTGTCCAGTCCTATACGGTATCTGTTTTAGTGTTCATTCTCAGTTTTTGTTTAGGTTGCTAGACCCCAATACGCTATTTTCTTGGCTTGACTTGAATTGCTTGATCGCATCCTTTTTGGTTAATATCTTCACCCTTATGGATTGACACCTTACTACTACGACGAAAACATGGTCTAGTAAGGAATTGACTTATATCAATTTGGCGCCGTTGCCATTTGGGTGTTGTTTGTTACAATTAGGAGATCAAGAGCAGCTTGATCGCCATGGTGGAGAACAACAAGTTTCATGGACTACCTATGGAGGACCCTCTTGATCATCTGGATGAGTTCGATAGGCTCTGCAGCCTTACCAAGATCAATGGGGTCAGTGAAGATGGTTTCAAGCTAAGGCTCTTTCCCTTCTCTCTAGGTGACAGAGCCCATCACTGGGAAAAGACTCTACCCCATGGATCCATCACCTCATGGGACGACTGTAAGAAAGCCTTCCTGGCCAAATTCTTCTCCAACGCCAAGACAGCACGCTTGAGGAATGAAATTTCTGGATTCACTCAGAAGGACGGTGAAAGTTTCAGTGAATGCTGGGATCGCTTCAAGGGCTACACTACTCAATGTCCTCACCACGGTTTCAGTAAGGAGTCCCTCCTTAGCACTCTCTACAGAGGCGTTCTCCCGAAGGTCCGCATGCTTCTCGATACCGCCAGTGCGGTAACTTCCTCAACCAAGATGTTGATGCTTTGGATGGGCACTTGTGGAGAATCTAGCCCAATCGATGGTAACTATACTGCTGAGTATGATAGGAGTGTCCGGCCAAGTATTGGTCCGGATGATCAAACTCGGGCCATCAAGGCCTTGGCTGCTAAGTTAGATCAACTACTACAGCAGAAGAAACAAGTCCACTTTGCTTCGAGGATACGGTCTTCCAGGTTCAAGATGGGGAGGATGATAATCTAGAGGAGGTCAGCTATGTGCGAGAATCGGGTCGTCTGACAAAGGTTTTATCAATTACAAGAACAACCCGAATCTGTCCTACAGGAGTACCAATGTTGCTAACCCTCAAGATCAAGTCTACCCACTTCAGCAACAACCTCAGTCCAAGCCTTTCATTCCCTACAATCCGCAGCAGAACTTTGCCCCTAAACCGCCTTTTGAGTCATCACCAAAACCGGGAACCCCATGTCCACCACCGGGTTTTCCGTCTCACCACGCTCGGTCTTCTATCGCTCCGGACAAACGCCTTGCTGCAGCAACTCCTACAGTGGTCGAAGCAGCTGGTGCACTTGACACAGCCAAGAAGTTTGGTGAACTTAAAACCCAGATGGACTACACCTACAATGATCTTAACAGCAAGTTTGAGTCTGCAGTCAAGATTCGTTCCATCGAGGGCAAGACAGCTTCATCCTCTAACACTTCCCAACTCCCAGGTAAAGTGGTCCAGAACCCTACAGGACTACGCTCACATTAATGCCATCACTTTGCGAGTGGGAAAGAGTTACCTGAGAGGAAGGATCTCCTGCAATCACTTTGCGGACGGAGTGAGGATCAAGACGGGGAGGATTTGGTTCCCAAAAGCGACCAAGACAAGAGTCCCACGCCTGCTGGAGCACCCCAACTCGACCTGAATGGTCAAGACAGTCTACCTCCTGCACCTAAATCTGTGATTTCAGAGGAAAAGAAGGCACCATATGTCCCTCCTCCTTACAAGCCCAAATTGCCTTTCCCAAAGAGGTTTAAGAAGGACTTAATGGAGAAACATAAACAAATCTTTGATAAGCATATCAAGGAAGCTGAGATCAGGTTGCCTCTCATTGATGCCTTCTCCATGGTACCTGCCTATCAGAAGTTTTTGAAGGATGCAGTAGTTGAGAAAGACAAGAAAGTTCAGGGTATGGTTGTCTATCGGAGGAGTGCGGCGCCATCATTCGAGAAGAGAGTCGTCAAAGAGAAGTTAGGCGACCCGGGTTCTTTCACTTTACCGTGCTCTCTAGGTCCACTAGTTTTCAAGAAATCTCTCTGTGATCTTGGAGCATCTATCAGTCTTATGCCACTCTCGGTTGCAAGGAAGCTAGGATTCAGCAACTATAAGTCCTACAACATCTCTCTGGTGCTTGCGAGACGGATCAATTAGGACTCCTCATGGTATGCTAGCGAGATCTCCCTCGATGGTTGGTACAGTGGAGATACCTACAGATTTTATAGTTCTTGAAATGGATGAAGAACCAAGAGATCCTCGATTCGGGCAGACCTTTCCTAGCTACAGCCGGTGCAGTCATTGATGTCCGAAAAGGGAAGATCGATCTCAATCTTGGGAATGATCTCAAGATGACATTTGATGTCAAGGAGACCATGAGAAAGCCGGAAATAGAAGGACAGGTCTTCTATGTTGAGGTAATGGACAAGTTTGCTGATGAGCTTACGGAGGAGCTTAATCAAGATGATCACCTTCAGACGGCCTTAACCAAGAGTGGTAAGGATGGGTATTTGCATGAAGAGACCTTGGGGTATGAGATGATTTTAGACTCACACAAGATTCTGGAAGAGTCGGACGGGTTTGAGGAGCTGATAGGGGCCAACACGAGAAATTCATGTTGTCGAGGACACCAAGCTCGACCAGTGGACTCGAGCTACCCTATCCAGTACGCCGGACTCGAGTATCCAGCTCGACCAGCAGACCCAAGACAGACAGCTCTCTGCAGCAGACGGCGGTCAGTCGAGCTGCGAGCACCTAAGGTAGACCTCAAACCTCTTCCTTACACGGGCTAAGGTACGCTTTCCTTGGACCAAACTCTACTTACCCAATCATAGTAAATGACATGCTGAATGATGATGAGTTAAATTTGCTGTTGATTGAGTTGAGGAAGTATAGGAAGGCAATAGGATACTCTCTTGATGATATAAAGGGAATTTCACCTAGCTTGTGCACTCATAGAATCCATCTGGAAAATGAATCATATGCTAGTATTGAACCCAGAGGAAATTGAATCCTAATTTAAAAGAAGTTGTTAAAAGGAAATTCTTAAGTTGCTAGGGGCTGGAATCATATACCCCATATCTGATAGTACTTGGATTTCACCTGTGCATTGTGTACCTAAGAAGGGAGGCATTACTGTGGTTAGGAATGATAAGGATGAATTGATACCCACTAGAACTATCACTGGCCATAGAATGTGTATCGATTACAGGAAGTTAAATGCTGCATCTAGGAAAGATCATTTTCCATTGCCATTCATTGATCGAGATGCTAGAGACTTGCTAATCATCCATATTACTGTTTCTTAGATGGATATAGTGGTTTCTTTCAAATTCCTATTCATCGTAATGATCAAGAGAAAACTACATTCACTTGTCCATATGGAACATTTGCATATAGGAGAATGCCTTTCGGTCTTTGTAATGCACCTGCTACTTTTCAGAGATGCATGACTTCTATATTCTCGGATTTAATAGAGGAGACTGTTGAGGTATTCATGGATGACTTTTCCGTGTATGGCTCTTCTTTCTCCTCCTGTCTTTTGAACCTTTGCAGGGTACTCACTAGGTGTGAAGAGACGTATCTGGTTCTGAACTGGGAAAAGTGCCACTTTATGGTCAAGGAAGGGATCGTCTTGGGGCACAAAATTTCTGAGAAAGGTATAGAGGTAGACAAGGCCAAGGTGGACGTGATGATGCAGCTGCAACCACCCAAGAATGTCAGGGATATCAGAAGTTTCTTGGGGCATGCTGGGTTTTACAGAAGGTTCATCAAGGACTTCTCAAGGATAGCCAGACCACTGACGAGGCTGTTATGCAAGGAGCAAGAGTTTTACGCTTGATATAGACTGTTTGAAGGCTTTCCAGCTCATCAAGGAAGCCTTGGTCACTTTGCTCCGATAGTCCAAGCACCAAACTGGGACCATCCATTTGAGATCATGTGTGATGCATCTCACTATGCTGTAGGGGCTGTACTGGGCCAAAGGATTGAGAAAAAGCTACACGTGATCTACTATGCAAGCAAGACGCTTGATGATGCTCAAGGAAAATACGCTACGACGAGAGAAGGAGTTGTTGGCTGTGGTTTTCGCTTTTGAGAAATTTAGAAGCTATCTGGTTGGGTCTAAGGTGATAGTCTATACTGATCATGCAGCACTAAGACATATCTATGCTAAGAAGGATACTAAGCCCAGTGCTCAGATGTATACTCCTTCTTCAAGAGTTTGACATGGAAATTGTTGATAAGAAGGGAATAGAGAATGGTGTGGCTGATCACTTGTCAAGGATGAGGATAGATGATCCATCACTGTTGATGACACCATGCTGACGAGAGACTCCTAGATGCTGTTTACGTGATAGGAGTGAAGGACATACCTCGGTATTCTGATCTAGCTAATTTCCTTGCATGTGGTGAGTTCCACGATGATCTTGACGCCTACTGAAAAAGAAGTTTCGAGAGATGTCAAGCACTACTACTGGGACGAACCTTTCCTATACAAGAGAGGTACAGATGGTCTGTTCGGGAGGTGTATAGCACAAGACGAGGTTCGGGGTGTGCTTGAGCACTGTCATGGGTCTGCTTATGGAGGACACTTTGCTACGTTCAAGACTGTTCAGAAGGTACTGCAAGCGGGTCTATGGTGGCCTACAATGTTCAGAGATGCTCAAACCTTCATCACCAAGTGTGATCCTTGCCGAGAATGGGAAACATCAGCGAAGGAATGAGATGCCACAGAACCCAATTTTGGAAGTGGAGGTGTTTGACGTTTGGGGGATTGATTTTATGGGTCCTTTCAACCCACCATCTTCTGGGAACAGCTACATCTTGGTAGCTGTTGATTATGTCTCGAAGTGGGTTGAAGCCATAGCTTGCCCTAGCAATGATGCAAAGGTAGTTACGAAGATGTTCAAGAGCATCAATTTTCCCAGATTTGGTGTGCCAAGAGTTGTTATCGGTGATGGGGGTCTCACTTCATCAACAAGCTCTTTGAGAATCTTACGAAGAAGCATGGGGTAAAGCACAAGGTGGCTACACCATATCACCCCCAGACCGGTGGTCAAGTAGAGGTGTCCAACAAGCGGATCAAAGCCATCCTGGCTAGAGTAGTGGGCGTTTCAAGAAGAGATTGGTCTGCTAAGCTGGATGAAACCCTCTGGGCGTACAGGACAGCATTCAAGACTCCTATAGGGCGAACGCCATTCCAGCTCCTTTACGGCAAGGCTTGTCACCTACCTGTTGAAGTTGAGTATAAGGCGTTATGGGCAACGAAACTTCTGAATTTGGATATCAAGTCTGCCCAGGAAAAGAGAGTATTGGACCTGCATGAGCTAGAAGAGATCAGGCTGGATGGTTATGAGAGTTCTAAGATCTACAAAGAAAGAACCAAAGCCTTCCATGACAAGAGAATCTTGCACAAGGAGTTCAAGGCTGGTGATCAAGTCCTCCTTTTCAATTCTCGACTCAAGCTGTTTCCGGGAAAGCTCAAGTCCAGATGGTCCGGACCATTTTCTGTCAAGGAAGTTTCACCCTACGGAGCGATCACCTTATTTGGAAAGGGAGGAAACGAATTCATAGTGAATGGACAGAGGCTCAAACCCTATCTAGCTGATTCCTCTGGATGAGCCTTCCATCGCCTGAACAAAACAGGAAGTCAAGCTTAGAGACTTTAAACAAGCTCACTTGGGAGGAAGTCCCATGTCTATCTCTGTACATATTTCTTTGCTTTAGTTTTTAAAACGTCAAATAAGTGTGCTAAGCTATTTTGATTTTGTCTTGATTGTGTGATTTCAGGAAAGCATGAGAGGTGGATCATAAACCTTAGGAGGGAATTTTCAAAATTCAAAATTTTGACATGTGGACCCGAGTCAGAGGTGTCATGGTCAATACAGAGCTCACATGGTCGAGTGCAGGAAGTGTCAGGGACAGTGCAGTGTCAACTTGGCCGAGTCAGAACTCACATGCTCAAGTGCCGAGGCGTCACAGAAGAGTGTTTGGTCGACCCACACCTTTCAACACGTTTTCCCCACGCCCCACACTCGACCACACACGTCTTCAAGCTCGACCCACACATGCTCCTCCTTGTCCTTTGCCCCCTCCCACTTGTCTATACAAGCCAAACTCGATTCAAAAGGTGTCAGAGAAGTGACGACTCGATCCCAAACTCCTTCAACACGTTTTCAAGCTCGAGCCCACACGCTAGAATCCAAGGATGTCAGCTCGAGTCTCACCAGAGGGAGCCCACACGCTTTCAACACGCTCCCCCACTCGGCTATAAATACCGAACTCGACTCCATACTTTACTCACACCTCAAACACTCTCACTTCTCTCTCTTTCATTCCCAGAATTCTCTCTAAATTTTTCTTGCTGCTCTTAAGGCTAATCCTCACGATTTTGATTTCTCTTTCCTTGTCCTTGATCGAGTCTCAGGTATGGACCGTCGCCAAGCCCGTCGTAGGTCAGCTGAAGAACTCGCCCGCAACTTCCAGATGTGGAGAGAGAGCATTCCCCCAACCGAAGAACAAGAACAAGCCGTAGAACAAGAGCAAGTTGCAGTACCCATGGAGTACGAAGTCACGCCGGACTCGACCCAATATGCTCGAGCCCGAGGATCAAGCCAGAAGGGTCGGAAGTCTCGCTTGAGCACCCATACTCGAGCTGAAGAGGAGAAAAACCACCTGTGTCCAACATGAGGGAAAAGGACAAATGGAGGTGGTGAAGAAACAGAGGAAGACGAGCCTCAGTTGATAAGGAAGCCTCGACGGATGAGCACCCACGCTCGAGCTGGAGGGTCGGGACAAAGCTACTACGGTATCAGACAAGAAGCTCACTCAGGTCAAAAGTGAAGGAAAAGCACCAATCAAGCCGAGTATGTATCAAGGTGGTGAAGAAACAGAGGAAAACGAGCCTAAGTTGATAAGGCAACCCCGAAAGAAGAACACCAAACCCTCTGCAACCAAGTACCTAGAGGCCCTCCTTGAACGTAGTTTTGAAGGAACGAGGTACCCGCACAAAGAAACAATGCAAGCACTCGAGATTGCTAGAGGCGGGAGGTATAAGACAATTCATGAACAAACCGCTAGAAGCCTACAAGGAAGAGACGTGCCACTTCCTCTCGTCCCTCAGGGTTCATTTCTACGATGAGGAGCCTGATGTTGAACCCGATGACGGTCCTGGTTTCATCACCTTCGCGTGCAGAGGACGATGCTATGCCCTTACCATCGCGCAAATCTGCAACCTATATGGTTTTTCTGGAGGTGACGAACTGATTCAAGATTTTGATCATGAGGAGCTCCAACAATTATGGTCGACCATAAGAGACAGCACCAAACCTTTCTCCTCCCAGAAGCAAGAGCTCAAGCATCCGAAGCCCTGTCTGAGGTACCTACACAAGACAATAGCAAGCTCTATGTTTGCAAGGAAGGTGACCGGGACGGTGAATGAAGGTGAACTAAGGATGCTTTGGACTTATGCCTACTGCCACTTCTGGGGAGCACAAGAGATGGGCGGAAGATGCGGGCGATAGAGCAGATGCTAACCTCGCCCTTGTTACGATGGAGCAATTCCTAAACTACAAGGACTGGGCGATAAAGATGGGCAAGATGAAGATGGATGGCGCAGGTGACCTACGTATTGGGGGTATCATCACCCCAATACTTGTTGCTTGTGATGTAGAGCTACGATCAGTACCACTATCCACCCAAATGGATAGATATCGACTTCTTGAGGAGGTGCAGGTTCCTGGACCATACAACGCCTCCAGACGAGTACATCTATCAGTTCATGCATCCGACAGTTGGGGAAGCCAAGCTGCGCCTGCCTTGCACCGATCTCACCAAGGTACGCCGGGCCGAAACATTGATTTCCATCCTCCTCTCGATAGACTCTACAGTCAAGACGAGGAGATCAGGGAACAAGGAATGGGGTCAGACGATCAAGATGCTGTTCTGGAGGAGGTTGATCCAACAAAAAGGTACTCGTTTGAGGAGTACAAGCTCAAACCCACACATAGTCCAGCCCTGAAGGAGGCACACAAGCGGATTAATCTCCTTCAAAGGTGGAACAAGTTTCAAGGGAAGACCGTCGCCGCACTCAAGGGTACCGTGAAGGACCTGAAAGACCAAGTGCAGGACGTGAAGGACCAGCTCAAGGACTTCACGCTAAAGTTCAAATCCCCCACACCCAAGAAAACCATCGTACCTGGGAGAATTCAGACGGGGAGCGGGTCGTTTCGCGAGGAACCAAGACATCATGCACCCGAGATGGAACCACCACGAGCCTCCTCCTTCGAACCAAGGCAGCCAAGGCAGTTTCAACACGCGAGGAAGAGACGCCAAGCAGGAGGAGCATCTGGCTCACGCACCTGGCTCGAGCAAGGACGTCGAGACAGACACTTCGGAGCATCTGGCTCACGCACCCAGCTCGACCACTACCAGGTCGAGTCGACATACTCACCATAATCACCAAGGTACCCGTACTGACCCTTTCTGTATATATTAGATGCATCGTTTTATTGTTTTCTGTTACCTTTTAGCCTTTCTTTCCAAATTTTTATTACACAAGGGACTGTGTAATTTAAGTTTGGGGGAAGGGTTAAGGTCTGTATTGATGTGTTTTCTCTGTTCTTATTTTGATTTTGTGCATTCTTGAGTCTGCATGCATATATGGCATAGAAAAACAAAAAAAAAAATTTTTTGAAAATTTTCAAAAATGATTTCACAAAAACAGAGTGTTCATTTAGTTGCATTTACATTTTAGGATCGAGTCTAGATTGTTTCATACAGGGCTGTTGCATATGCATAGGGGATGATGATGATTTAAAACCTTGTAAACTTGCTGATTCAACTGCATGACTTCAATACCCTCGTTTCTAGTTGTTCAATGCCTTGATGTTGAGCTTGAAGTAAGACCGAACCATGTTCTGAATGGACAACTAGATCGAGTCTTAGCTGAAGCATGCTGCGATTTTCTGTCATTCCCCATCTATTTAAACCTGAATTTGACTTATAATTATCATGTCTAGGCATAGAATTTGAACTCATGGATACTGTATACATACTTGGATTCCCTTTCATCTGTTTATACCACTCTTTGCCAATCCAAGTAGCTGATTCTCATTGTTAGATCAGTTTTACCATGCCCTTACCCTAGCCTCCTTTCAAGCCACGCTATTACTTTAGTGAGTGTGTGAGGCCTATTTCCGAATGAGCTTGGTAGAAAGTGTTAGGTTTGAGCCGACAAGGATAGAATCTCATGTAAGTTCTGGTTTGCAATTTTCAAATCAGATAGGATTAGGTGGGATCTTGATCGTTGGGTATTGAGGTTAGTTCTGTGGATAGAAAAGAATGAGAAAAACTTGGAAAAAGAAAAGAAAAGGGTAAGACTTCTTAGGAGGGAAATGATCTGAATGTTTGAGTATCTAGCAAAAGATTGGGGGATGTGCATAGCAAAAGAAAAAGAAAAGGCAGAAAGCTCAAAAGTCTGAAAAAAAACACAAAAACGCCTAAGCTAAGTTAAGAAAAGAACCCCAATCCGCTAGATGTATATGTGTATAACCCCTCCTAGAACCAAAAACAAAAAGAAAAGATGAAACTGATCCAGGATATCAAAAGAAAAAAAAAAACCTAAGGGTGAAGGGTAGAATTAGGATGACTGTCTGGGTTTTAGACTAAGGGATAAGACCGCTTGTGTAGGACTGGGTAGATGGGAGTCTATTCTTGTATGCATAGGTTGGTTCTTACCTTTAGCATTCTACTAAAGCTCATTCCGTTTCATTGAGAGACCCTTGTTCTGAAACGTCAATACCATACTAAAGGGACCATTTTTGTCTCTTGACCTTACCCTTAGCCAAATGAGTTCATTGAATATGCTTAGCTTGATTCATGGTTTCTGTTCTAATGAATGTTAAGGGGAATGATAGAAATGAATGCATGACTAGGTTGAGGTTTGATTGAACTTGTGCTGCGAAGAATATGGCTAACGTTTTTAAGTAGACCTCATAAACTTTGCATTCTAGAATTAGTAACTTGGACATTGAGGTCATCCGTCATTATCTGCAAGTTTTGGTTCTGAGTCCCCACTTTCAACCCTCTTCTCCATTCTCATTCCTTTGTTTGCTTGAGGGCAAGCAAAGACTAAGTTTGGGGAGTTGATATGTTTGCATTTTGCATCGTTTTAGCTTGCATAAATCATACGTTTTGACGTGTTATTCACCCCGTTCTTGTTATTTATTCCGAGTTTTGCATACTTAGAGTGTTTTGCATTAGGTCCGCATACATCCTGCATATTTGGCTTGTTACAGGTACTTTCGGGTGATTTTGGAGAAGTTAGACCAGAAGCTGTCTGGGACATGCTGCTCGAGTCCATACAGAGCAGTTGTGATCGAGTCCGTGCAGAGCAGAAGCTGTCTGGGACATGCTGATCGAGTCTATGCAGGATACCCATGCAGACGTGATCGAGTCTGAGCAGGAGATGGAGCAGAAGCTCAGCTCGAGTACCCATGCTCGAGCCCCTGCAATCGAGTGGACTACTCAAGCTCATCTCAGAAAAATGCAGTCTTGATTTCGTCTGTTTGAGCACAGCACTCGACCAAGACTTAGCCGAGCTGGACCTTATCCTGCACATTTTTACTATTTTGCGCATGACGTTTTAGGGCTTTTAAGACTTAGTATAAATACCTAATGTTGGGTTAAGACTAAGGGGACTACGTTTATCTCTAATATTTCGAGTTTTTCCTTGTGTTCTTCTCTGTTCTTAGTTTCCAGAACTTGTAATTTGATTTCTACTTGTTATTTTGAGTTTGTTCCTTCTGTTCTATCATTATCTCTATCTATTTCTATCATCTATGCAAGTTTTTATGATTTCTGGGTTTGTGTTCTTGATGTTCTTCATGAGTTTTGAGTAGTCATTAGGGTTCTTGAGGATGGGATAGATTAGGTATAGAATCTTGGTCTTTCAGGTGGTTTAAGTGTAGATCGTTTGATTTCCCTTCTAAATCAGTGTTCTTAATGCTAGTTTCTTTCTGATCAATTGGAATTAGAACTTAGGTGTTTTTCCACCCAGAAGGTGTTTGATAAAATGCTTGAATGAACTGATGTTAGAGATTTGCATACCTAGCCTAAGGGATTAGTTGTCTAGGGTGTTTATCGACAATATTGAACTGATTCGTATTGCCTGCTAGGGTAGATTTCGCCAAGGGATTGGGTCTGGAACTAGTCTAGTTTGAGGTTACTTACCACGGGAGTGGACTTAACTGGTTTTGATGTTTGATGTCTAGGGAATAGCTTGATTGAGTTTTGTTAAACCACTTGAATAGGCTAAGAGGACACACTGAGTCGATTACCCCCATCCTTAGGAACTTCTCTGGCACTGTTGAATTTGCTGCTAGTCCTATACGCTACTCTTTACCCCCATATGCTATTTCTGTTATTGCTTGGTTTCTGCTAGTTCTTGTCAGTCCTATACGGTATCTGTTTTAGTGTCCATTCTCAGTTTTTGTTTAGGTTGCTAGACCCCAATACGCTATTTGCTTGGCTTGATTTGAATTGCTTGATGGCATCCTTTTTGGTTAATATCTTCACCCTTATGGATTGACACCTTACTACTACGACGAAAACTTGGTCTAGTAAGGAATTGACTTATATCAGAATATCTCAATGCTTGCCTAGTTGTGGCCAAGGTAGGTATTGATCTCAGGAATACTTTACCACAAGAGTGGTCTCGTGTTTTAAAAATAGATCTGTCGTTCACTCTTCGTCTTAGACACGCTCTAACGCAAGCTAACGCTTGGTTAATCGCCGGATGGTGTGACAGCCTCCAATCGACGTGCCACGGTCGATGCTTGATAGCATCATATTTTATATGCTTTCTTCCGTACATTTATCTTAGTTTTATATGTTTCTGACTTGCATTTAGGATAGTTTTAGTGCATTTGCATTTGTTTATGTGTTTATAGGTACTTGGAGGAAATCGTGCACTTTCATTACATTTTGGGACCTTAAGAAGCTATAGGAACCTTGGAGCTACTTGCCGGGGCCAAGAACCTCATGAAGAAACATCTCAAGAGCCTCACCAAGGAAGCAGCGGTCCTAGCATCGCACAGTGATGGTCGATGCCCTTCTCTGGGAATGTCATCAACAGACAACATCGACCAGGACAGGTCGATGCTCTTTCTCGGACCTGAACTGGATGCTAAGGCGAAGACCATCGACGCAAGCATTAACCGTGGCTGGTCGACGCCCGACCAGAAGAAGCCCATCGACCATGAGCATCGACCAGGGCCTGTCGATGCCGAGTCACTGTGCAGAAAAGGAAACTTCGGTTAATGCGAAGTTGCAATATATGGAAGCTTGATCTCGAGTTATGACATTCCAGAGCCTTCTAAGGATGCCCTAGACTCCCCCAAGCCACTTAAACTCTATATAAACTCATGTATTCTTATTAGACACAAGTTTAGACTCAGTAGCCATATTTTGTCTCAATTTCAATAAAAAGTTATTCTTTTAGGTTTACTCCTTTCTTTTGCTTTAGTTTATGTTTATGTTTATGTTTTGATTTATATTTTGATCTTTAGTTTCTTATTTACTGTTTTATGAACCTAATCCTTGTCTTTGCCGTCACCCTCGGAAAGACAAGAGAGTAGATCCTTTAAATTACTAGGGTGGTGGTCGATGATGGGATTGAAGATTTAGGATTCAATATGTCTGAACGCTCTTAACCGATCTAACTACTCTAATATGCACTCTTAAAGCTAAGACATGTCCTATGGGATGTGCTTAAAGTTATAACCAAATCAATAGATGAGGTTATATGAATAGAAGCCCTTAGCACCACGACAGTGGGTTAAAACTTCATACTTGCATTATTAGGGAGTATTAGTTAGCATCGAGCTTGTTGTTTGATGGAGCACCCTAATGCTTATATAGTTGTGGCCAAAGTTATATAATGATCTCAGGAATACATCATCACGAGAGTGGGATTGTATTCTAGAAATAGATCTGTCATTCACTCTTTGTCTTAGACACACTTCTAACGCAAGCTAAACACTTGGTTAATCGGTTGGATGTCTGACAACACCAACTGATGTGTCTATCACTCATAAGAGTAATCGATGATGAGATTGTGCGCAATACGTGAAAGTCGCCACGAGAGTGGGTCGTACAAAGTGACTACCATACCACGAGAGTGGACTGATCTATAACAGAAAATCCCTAGATTGACAACATAAACTTAAAAGCTTTAGCATGAATCCTATAATCTGAATTTCCTGATAAATCGACTATCATCCAATTAACTGTAAATAATTAATTTAGTATCTTATTTATGTTATTTTATTTATGTTTATTTATTTATTATATTTATATTTCTGCAATTTAATTTTTACAATTTAAATTTTCGCAATTTAATTTATGCTATTTACTTTTCAGCAATTTACATTTCCGCAATTTATATTTTCTGCACTTTAATTTCCGCAATTTAAATTTTTGCAATTTACTTTTCCGCACTTTAATTTATGCAATTTATTTTATGCACTTTATTTTCGGTAATTTAATTTGTGCAATTTAATTTTAGTATTTTATTTTTATGCAATTTAATTTATGTTATTTACTTTAAGTATTTTATTTATGCAATTTTAATTTATGTTATTTAATTTAATTATTTCATTTTATTGCATCATATAGTTTAGGACACAACCCCCTATTTTATTATTCCGTATATATCAGTTTTGCATTTCATTCTTCGTGTAGTTATTCTATTCTCTCTGTGGATTGATCCCGTATTACTATAATTGCATGACTGTGCACTTGCAGTCCTATGGGTTTACTCTCGACACTACTCTTTAATAGCGCCTGGGTAAAACCTGAGAAAGAAGGCATAACAAACCTTATCCCCTTTACGCCTGCCATCAAGTTTTTGGCGCCGTTGCCGGGGAGAATATGCAGTAGTCATAGAGTTTTGATGTGAATCTGAGACTAGGCATTTACATTTTATTAATTTGCTCATTCCTTTTTTCGAATTTCAGGTGTATGAACACGTGAAAAAGCGGCAAAAACATTCCTGCCGATTCCATTTGTGACATCAGAGAAGTCGAGAGAAGAGCTAGAAAAGAAGGAAAAAGAAGAGGGAGGATGGAGCAGCAAAGAAACGAGATACCTGCTGAACACGTTGAGGGCGTTGAAGTTATCAACAACAACATCGCTCAAGCTGATGGTGTGCCATGTCGGGCGGCTGGCCACCCACACCGAGCCGCTCCGGCAATCGGTACCATTGATGAGCCTACCACAGCGGCTCAGAGATCGGGTATTCTTCCCCCATCGGTGGAGAATAACAATTTTGAGATCAAGTCAAGCTTGATTAACATGGTGCAAGACAACAAGTTTCATGGGCTGCCTATAGAGCACCCACTTGATCACTTAGATCAATTCAACAAGCTATTTGGGACCGTGAAGATTAATGGAGTTTCAGAGGATGCTCTGAAGTTGCGTTTATTCCCATTTTCCTTGGGTGATAAAGCAAAGCAGTGGGAGAAGAGTCTACCAGCTGGGCCGATTCTTACATGGGAGCAATGCAAGAAGATGTTCCTCGCAAATTGCTTACATGGGAGCAATGCAAGAAGATGTTCCTCAGCTCGTTTGAGAAACAAGATATCGAGTTTTGTGTAAAAAGTATCAGAAAGTTTTGGAAAGATTCAAGATTTATACCATGCAATGCCCCCACCATAGTTTTAGTGAGGAGTCGCTACTAAGCACTCTTTACCGAGGTGTCCCGCCAAAATATCGTATGCTCCTCGACACAGGGAGCAATGGTAATTTTTTTGGGACAAGATGCTGAACACGGAACGAGATTGGTGGAGAATCTGGCTCACAGTGATGCAAATTTTGGTGGAGATTATGACCGTAGAGACTGAAGTGTAGCTGAAGGAGAGGAGAGAACGCGTTCGGACATCAAAGAGTTAAGCGATAAGCTTGACAAAATGCTGCAAGTTTCAAAACAACAAGTGCACTTTGTCGACGAGTTGGATGCTGCAAGAGGGTATGCTGAGGAAGATGACGATGAAGGAAACCAATGTGAGGTCAATTTCGTTGGTGGCTATAGACAAAATTTTGGTTTTAATTCTTTTTCGAAATCACCCAAATCTCTCATACCGGAGCAACAATGTGGAGAACCCACAAGATCAAACATACCCACGAATGAGAGCACCCGCCCAACCATTCCAGCATGGAGGCTTTCTGTAACCTCCGTGTTCCTAAGTCGTCCTCTCGAGTTGTATCTATTTATATTGTTGTTGCGATGAACCCTCGGGATATTGTAATTTCGGCGTTGATTAATAAATGATGGATGTTTATGGATTAATTGTGAGTTATAATACATGATGTGGTATTTCATGTATTAGGGTGTCGAGTACATGATGTGGTATTTCATGTATCGACGGGGCGACATATGATGTGGTATTTCATGTGTTGCGGGATTCAGCGAAGTATTCGTTCCGTCTTGGTTCGGGGATTTTTTGGGTTTACGTCCATGGATCCTACTTTGTAGTTGGGGTCGATAGAATTATGTGAGATTTAATTCTATCGACGGGGTCATTAGGATTATGTGGTATTTAATCCTAATGACGGGTCATTAGAGTTATGTGAGATTTAACTCTAATGATGTGGGTTAGGATTATGGGTGATTTAATCCTAACCGGGTGGTTTACCGATAAGGATTATGGGTGATTTAATCCTGATAGACGGTAAACCAGGGGTGAGATACCGGTGATATGGGTTCTCACGGGGACTTAGTATATTAGGGTCCGGCGTTATTGGATTCTAATATGCTAGGTCGTTGACGGCTTAACTCGTTCGAATCCGGGGATAATTGGATTTCGACGGGTTAGTCGTTAGGTGACCACGTAGGATCTTGTGATGATAGACCCGGGGATGTTATTAAACCAAGTATGGAACAATACCGAGCTTGATTGGTGGCCCTAAGGGCGGGAAATGTGATGAAACGATCAAAGGAGTGATCGTTGTGGAGGAATCCCGAGAGGTTCGGTTTAGCGGAATTAAGAGGTAATTCTGGGGTTTTGTTGGGAGTGAGAGGAATATTTTGAGATGGGGAGGTGTCTCAAATAATTCGGGAAATTATTTGGAGCTACTAAACCGAGCGGGAGAGGTTAATTGGAAGAATTAATCGTTACGGTTTAGTGAAATCGGGTCGGTTTGGTTTAATTGTGATTAAACCAATGATTATATATATACATACATGTATATACATCCCCCTCTCCCTTCTAAAAGCTTCTACACTCTTCTTCCTTTGAATTGGGGAAGATATTTTGGCTGAAGTAGAGAGAGAAGAAGAGAGAAAAGAGAGAGGGAGAGAGCTAGAGAAGGAGAGGGAAGAAGGAGAAGAAGAGAAGATAGAAAAGCTTGAGAAAACAGAGTTTTTGGGCGAACTTGTGAGGTCCGATCGGGATATCAAGAGAGCTCGGTTTGAGCTAAGATTTTGTGGGTAAGTTCTCCAATATCTTTCCTAGTTGTCTACCAAATTTCGTGGGATTATGTTAAGTGGTTTGGGAGATATGAGGTTTCTCCCTAGACTACCCTGTTTTCGGGCTGTAGCGACGGGGCGAGTTTGATGGAGTGTTTGGGCACTCAATTCTTGTTTTTTTGGGCTGAAATTTGGTATATAGGTTGTTGAGACTTCGATCTTCAAGTTCACCGAAGGAATTTATAAAATATGATCTAGGGCAAGAGATATGGTTGGTTAAGTAAAGCCCTGTTTTTGGGGAAAGGAATCCGGAATTTGTTGAGTTAGGCTCTTGAGTTGGGAGCTTGTAATCAGTCTTTTGAGAGTGTGTTGATGATCTCTTGGCAGGAGGTTTATGAGATCTTGGTGTTGTGTTGTGTGTCCAAAGAAGGAGTAAGCTTAAGGCTTGGAAACCGTCAAAAGAGTGTTCTTCGTTTCAACCGTAATCAAGGTGAGTGCGTGACCGTGGTTGACCTATGTAATCAATGATTTTCCTTGCTTGTTATGTGTATTAGGACTTGACCATATGGGTGTGATTTATGGCTTGTACAAGTTGTTGTTTGTGTGTGATGGAGCTCTATCATTCTTGCTTGATTGTTTGTGTGTGATGAATATGGTTTTCGGTAAGTCATTGATTTACATGTGTGTATAACCGTGGGGACGGGAGGACCGCCTCACTAAGCATTATCAATGCTTACGCGTCTCTTTTGGTGCAGGTAAGGACAAAGAAAAGACTTAGGTGTGGAGCGCGTGGAACCAAGGCCGAGGAGAAAGGATGATCTAAGTGTGTCGACCGATCCAAGTAGGATCGATCGATCCTATAGGTGGTTTTTGAAGCAGAAATTTTCTGGTCAGTTTTTAAGGGTTAGGATCGACCGATCCCCCGGGTGAGATCGATCGATCCTAGCGGGGTATTTTGGTCAGATCGATCGGGTTAATTTCGGGTGGAGTTTGGGATCGACCGATCCTAAGAAGGATCGATCGATCCTTCAAAAAAAAAAAAAAAAAGGGGGGTAGGTCCTTTCACTTTCGACAAACATCTCAGTTTCGACAACCATTCTACTCCCAACAACAAACTCAAGGCCAAGGCGGACAAAATTTTCAACAAAAGGAGGAGAAGTACGAAGGACTGCTTCAAAGAATCATTGAGGGGTAAGCTAAGGCTTCCGTGGAGATCTCTGAAGGTTTCAAGAACGTCCACAGAAGATGCAACGAGCTGAACTGAAGGTTGGACGGACTTGCTTCGTGCATAAAGGTGTTAGAGACACAAACCGCTCAACTCGCATCTTCGGCCCAAAGACCTCAAGTAATGCTCCCCGGGAAGCCTGAAATTAACCCTAAAGAGTATGTCAATGTTGTCACAGTGAGAAGTAACATGACGGAAGAAAAAAGTGGTCCCAGCCGAGCCAACACAAAGAGCGTCGACCAACACCATCGACCGGCAAGGGTCGGTGGTCTGAGACGCAGACACAACCATCGACTGGCCATGGTCGATACTAAGATGGAATGGAGGCCCGTCAACTCCACTCCGTCGATGCCAACTCAATGCACATGCTAGTCGGATAATACCATCGACCAGGGCTGGTCGATGGTCTACCAGAAGACCAAGAGGACACTCAGCATCGACCGGCCAGGGTCGATGTTGTGCTTGAGACCATCAATGACGTTGATGCACCAATGAGCCATTGTAAGAAATGGTTCATAGACCCTGTAAACAGAAGGAGATTCCAAGTACTAGTCAACTCCATCCCGGAGCACATTACCTTCAAGGACGCATGGAAACAATATCCATTAGGAAATTTATTCAAGGGCACTAATGAGACGATTCAAGACATATAACAACGTTTCCGATGAATTCGTTTTGCAAGGAACTCTCAGCTAGGCCGACCACACCAACCAATGAAGGCAGATGACACGATTTGGTTCTATAGACAAGTAAGCAAGGAAAACATCCCTCACTCCTTAGGGTATTGTATGTATTTTGAAGCTCTTAAAATCTGATCTGCTTGCCGTTGAAGTTAAGACAATTCAAACGACTTGTCAAATCACTCCCAGTAAACATCACCTTCGGTCAAGCTCTACTCAAGTACAACCTCGATCTCTACTTCACGGACACAAATGAAACCATAGAAGACATATGCGACCTTTACATGGAGACACGACTTAAAAGAGCAGTCATTACTGTTCCTAAGCGGGAAGATTTCGGACTTTACAAGGTATGTTGCTCTATATTAGGTCGTGAATTTGGTGATGCTCTATGTGATTCCGGTGCCACCATAAATGTGATGTCCATGGAAAGAGCAAATGTAACATCCGTATCCCAAGTTATTTCTTACCGAACAAGTAATTGTTACTTGTTGTAAAAGTCTTGTATCGTATTGTATTTTTCCTGAGAGAAATTGGAACAATGTTAAGATCGGCTAATAGATCACAGGGTTGAGATTGGGTTGATTAGTAGGAAGATTAATCGTTTCGGAACCAATTCAGGTTGATTTGGTTTGGAATAGTATTTTTACAGAATGAATGGTGCTTTGGCGAAAAATGAGATGTAGAGTGATGTGGATAATATCGAGTTCGATTAATGGCCAATAGACGGTGAACGGGTTGATTTGATCAAGGATTGATCATTGAGAAGTAATCCTGAGCTGTTTGGATTGTTTTACGGAATTAAGCGGTAATTCCGGGATTTTTCGGGAGAGAAAGAAATATTTTTTTGAGATGGGGAGATTTCTCAGATATTTTGGGAAATTTGACGGAGTTACTAAACCGACGGAAGGAATTAATCGGGAGAATAGATGTTGCGGTTTAGTGATTTCGGGTTGGTTTGGTTTAATTTTAATTAAACCATCAATTATATATATATGCATGTATATATATCACTTTCTCTTCCACATTATTCTGGAAGCTTCTTCTTCTTTCATTTGGGGAAGGAAGAATCGAGACTTAGAGAGAGAGAGAGAGAGAGAGAGGAGAGAAAGAAAGCAAGAGAAGGAGAAGGAGAAGGAGAAAAAGGAGAAGGAGAAAGGAAGGAAAAGGGTTGTGAAGAACAGATTTAGGGGCAATTTGTGAGCTTCGATCGTGGTATCAAGAGGGCTCGGATTAAGCTGAAATTTTGTGGGGAATTGGTGATACCTTGGTGGTTGGTTGAGTAGAAGCCAAAGAGAATCAAGCTTAAGGCTTGAAGCTATCAAAAAGGGAAAGGGTATTCTTCATTCCGTCAAGGCAAAGGTGAGTGCGTGACCGTGGTTTGCACCACGTGGTTATTGAATTACCGTGTTTGATCTTGTGTGTTAGGGCTTAACCCTATGGGTGTGACTTAAGGCTTGTCCAAATTTTGTGTGTTTGTATATTGATGGAGCTCTATCGCTTGTTGATTGATTGCTTGTGTGCGTGTTTACATTGTTTCGGTAAGTCTTTCATCATGTGTGTGAATAACCGTGAGACGGGAGGACCGCCTCACTAAGCATTATCAATGCTTACGCGCCTCTTTTGGTGCAGGTAAGGAGAAGTCTTAGGTTTTGGAGCTCGTGGAACCAAGGCCGAGGAGGAAAGGATGATCTAAGTGTGTCGCGTTCCTTTGTATCTTTTGTTTTGTGAATTTGACTTGGCTTGATGGATGTTGTTTTGAACTTGACATGATGCGTATTGGTATGCCTAAGATGGTTTTAAATATTTAAGTAATGTTTACAAATGTTGTGTCTTGTTGTTGGTTGTGGTTGTGGCTTGCTTGGTGTTGTTCTTGGGTTGCAGGGCAGTGGAAGGGATCGATCGATCCTGGGCAAGATCGATCGATCCCGATTAGTCATTTTGGTCAGAAAGTTTTCGGGAGTAAAACGGGGCTTCGGGATCGACCGATCCATAATGGATCGATCGATCCTAATAAGGTAATTTTGGCAGAGAGCCTCTAGCTGGTTTTTTTTTGGGGGGGGGGGTCAAGATCGTTCGTTCCTAAGGAGGAACGATCGATCCACCATGCTCTGTTCGAGCACTTCGTTTCGGGGCGAGTTGAGATCGATAGATCCGTTTTTGTTGTTAAAATTTCTGGATAGTTTTAAGGGGGTCAGATCGATCGATTGTAAGGGGATCGATCGATCGTGTGTATTTGAGATCGATCGGTCTAAGGAGGATCGTGTGTTTTAATTATTATTATTTAGAGCCGTTTTTCCAAAGTTTTAAAAACTTCGTATTTTCTCTTTTTTCCACGAGTTTACGTCGTGTCGTTTCGGGGTAGGGTGTTTCATTTTAGTGGTATCAGAGCGTAGCGGTTTTAGGACACTGTGTTTGGGGTGTGCTTGCTTGCTTGTGATTGCTGGGTTGGGTTAGAGATCATCCCCTTCGGCCAAGTAAAAGGTTCCACGGTAAGACTTCTTTCTTGTTCCATTTTGTTAAGTTTTGGGTTATTGAATGCTTGATTACTTGTGAAGATGTCAAGAAGTGGAAATGATAGAGGAGGAGTGGCGCGGGAGCCGGCTGGGCCAATAGAACAAGCGGACCCCCGGGGTGAAGACCTAGAGTTGGTCGAGGATGCTGCTGAGGCAGACGATGGTGGAGCTGCAAGTGATGCGGCTCAAGCGGCTGAAGGAGAGCCGCAAGTACAAGGTCAGCAACAAGAGGGTCCAAATCAAATGGAGCAGGTGTTGGGCTTGTTGGCTCAGATTCTCGATAGACTACCAAGGCCGGTAGCCGCACTAGCTCCCGAAGCGCCACCCGAAGCGAGTGAGCCACCGAGAGCGGAGAACCCCGAGGTTAGAGTGGCTAACTCAGAGACTCAAGCCAAGAAGTCTCTTAGCCTTGGTTCGGAAAAGAGTGGCAGGTTGGAAAAGGGTCAGAAAAGGAAGTGGGAGAGCACTTCCAAGAATGCTTCTAGTGGGCAATCCGGATGTTAAAGGTTATTGGATTGCTAACTGCCTGAAGGGCGACACCAGGCTGTGTTATCACTGTAAAGAAGTGGGGCACATTAAGATTTTGTGTCCTAAGTTGCAGCAAGGTGGAAGAGGATCAAAAGCACCACCACCTAAGCGGGCTGCGGTGACTCCCAGATCATACTTTTCGAATATCGAGTCGGGAGAGCCGAGCAACTCCAAACCGACCAATGGTTAGAATTTTTATCTGGTTGAATTACATTGATGTGTTTATAATTATTCAGAGTGTGTTAAGTGAAGTAAGCTATTGCATGTGCATGGGGTTGCATGGGTTAAATGATAGTTGGAGGTATCGTGGATGAGAAGGTCAGTTAAGTTGTTGAGTAATTTAGGGTTAAGAATTACTCAAGTTTAGGTGAACTCTGTTTTCAGAACAGAGGAGGATCGATCGATCCATGGGACAGATCGATCGATCCATTATGTCGGTTATGTGATCAAGGGTATTTTGGGAATAGGATCGACCGATCTCAAGAGGAGATCGATCGATCGGGTGTATCAGAGAGTTTAAGATCGATAAGGATAGGAAAGACCAATCAAATCGGAGAAGATCGATCGATCCTTGGCAAGATCGATCGATCCGTCAAGGTGTGGTAATACGGTTTGTTTTAAGTAGTCGAGATCGTTTGATCATAGGGCGGGATCGATAGATCCAATCTCTGAAAGAAGATTTCTAGGGAGTATGCAGATGAAGGTTGAGGTAATTGCCAGGGGAACTTTTAATAGATGGGTTTGGATTGCTAGATCGTCTGATCTAGGTTGAGTATTGATGAGATTGTCATAGGGAGTGAGGGGTATGATGGTGGAGTATCGATGCTATCTCAGGGGATATTAGACCGTAAAACATAATGGGATGATGATGAGTTGGTGAATCTCATTCTGTGGTTGGCAGAATTTTATGGGACAAGTGTGTTGTTAAGATGGGTATTTAGTAATGTGGATGACACATGTTGTGGCATTGCATGTATTAGAGATGTCGAGTACATGGTATGAGGTTTCATGTATCGACGGGTTTGACACATGATGTGGTATTTCATGTGTTGGGGAGTTGGGGGCGGTGTTTGTTCCATCTTGGTTTGGGATTTTTGGGTTTATGTCATCAGAGCTTACTACGTGGTTGGGATCGATAGGATTGTGTGATATTAAATCCTATTGACGGTTCATTGGGGTTACGTTATATATGACCCCAATGACGGGTCATTAGAGTTATATGATATTTAACTCTAATAATGTTGGTTAGGATTACTTGGTAATCCTAACAAGGGGGGTTTACCGATTAGGATTATGTGATATCCTAGATCGGTAGCCTAGGGGTGGGATCCTATGATATTGGATCTCACGGGTCATTAGAGTATATGATATTTAACTCTAATGATGTTGGTTAGGATTACTTGGTAATCCTAACAGGGGGGTTTTTACCGATTAGGATTATGCGGTATCCTAGATCGGTAGCCCAGGGTGAGATCCTATGATATTGGATCTCAGAGGGTTTTTACTGATTAGGATATGCGATATCCTAGATCGGTAGCCCAGGGAGAGATCCTACGATATTGGATCTTAGAGGTTTTTTTTTATTAGGATATGCGGTATCCTAGATCGGTAGCCCAAGGTGAGATCCTACGATATTGGATCTCAGAGTGTTTTTACTGATTAGGATATGCGATATCCTAGATCGGTAGCCCAGGGTGAGATCCTACGATATTGGATCTCAGAGGGTTTTTACTGATTAGGATATGCGGTATCCTAGATCGGTAGCCCAGGGTGAGATCCTACGATATTGGATCTCAGAGGGTTTTTACTGATTAGGATATGCGGTATCCTAGATCGGTAGCCCAGGGTGAGATCCTACGATATTGGATCTCAGAGGGTTTTTACTGATTAGGATATGCGGTATCCTAGATCGATAGCCCAGGGTGAGATCCTACGATATTGGATCTGAGAGGGTTTTTACTGATTAGGATATGCGGTATCCTAGATCGGTAGCCCGAGGTGGGGTCCTATAATATTGGATCTCAAGGGGACTTAGTATATTAGGGTCCGATGATGCGGGATTCTAATGTACTAGGTCGTCTGGCGAACTTAACTCATTCAAATCCGGGGATTTTGGATTTTAACTCGTTCGAATCCGGGGATACAGGGTTTCGACGAGTTAGCCGCTGGGTGACCACGTAGGATCTTGTGATGATAAATCCGAGGGTGTATGGAACCAAGTATGGAACAATACCGAACGTGATTGAGGGTTTGAGGGGCATTGACAAGAGTGGAACGCTGCTCTGTAATGAGAAAAGTGAAGTCTTGTACGGATAGTTGAGCAGTCACTGCTGGGTTATAGTATAAGTACAGTTATGGCTAGAGTTGAGTCATAGCGGGAGTACTGATATAATTGGTGATAAGTTATGGCTCTTGAGTTATGACCGGTTTGGTGTTATAGTTGTGGTACCACGACTGTCGTCAGGTTGTACCTATTGCCGCTACGAGTGTTGTTGAGGGTAACAGGTGCACTTAGAATCAGATTTTTGGGTCATGTAGTCTCAGAGGTGAGAGGAGCTTCTTGAAACTTAAGGGATGTTGACCGGCTCCGGTGTTGGCTCAACCGGACCTTATGGAGCCATATATTATTATACGGATGCCTTAAGGCTAGGATTGGGTTGTGTTTTGATGCAGCATGGGAAGGTTATTGCTTATGCTTCGAGACAGTTGAGGAAGCATGAAGCTAATTACCCTACTTAGAGATGACTGCAATGGTGTTGCTCTGAAGATATGGAGATCATATCTTTATAGTGGTAAGAGGAGATGGATGGAGCGTATGGCAGACTATGACCTTGAGATAGCTTATCACCCGGGGAAAACTAATCTCGTTGCTGATGCCTTGAGCAGGAAGCGGATAGCTGCAAGTACAGAGAAGGACGCCGAGGAATTGATAGATATGATTAGTACTTTGCAGCTATGTGTCATTTCTGATGAGTTAGAGCCGTTGAGGTTAGAGGCAGCTAACCAAGCTGATATTTTGAGTAGAGTTCGAGCGGCTCAAGAGAAGGATGAGGATTTGATTAAGGCTTCTAGAGATGAGAAGTCTGAGTATCAAATCTCGAATAATGGTACCATTCTGGTTCATGGTCGAGTTTGTGTGCCTAATGACGAGGAGTTGAGGAGAGATATTCTTCGAGAGGCACACCGAGTCAGTTTTCTATTCATTCCGCGGCGACTAAGATGTACCGAGATTTGAAGCGGTATTATCATTGGGTTAGGATGAAGAGAGATGTAGCCAAGTGGGTGGCTAGCTGTAAGACTTGTCAGCTGGTGAAGGCCGAGCATCAGGTTCCCAGTGGATTGTTACAGAGTTTACCCAATTCCTGAGTGGAAGTGGGATATGGTGACGATGGATTTCGTTGTGGGATTACCGAATTCGCGGGGCAGAGATGCGATTTGGGTTATAGTTGATCGATTGACTAAGTCTGCTCATTTTCTCGCCATAAGAAAGACAGATGGAGCTCGGGTTTTGGCGAGAAGGTACATCAATGAGATTGTGAGGTTACATGGTGTACCTGCGAGCATTGTATCGGACCGTGACAGTAAGTTCACATCAGTTTTCCGACGAGAGTTCCAGAAGGAGATGGGTACTAAGGTACACAGGAGTACAGCATATCATCCTTAGATGGACGGGCAGTCAGAGAGGACCATTCAGACCCTTGAGGATCTATTGAGGATGTGTGTGCTGGATTGGGGTGGACGTTGGGCCGATTACCTGAGCTTAGTGGAGTTAACATATAATAACAGTTATCAGACGAGTATTGGGATGGCACCATATAAGGCTTTGTATGGCAGGCCTTGTAGGACGCCATTATGCTGGACTCAAGTGGGGGAGCGAAGCATGTTTGGCGAGAGTTTGGTGCAGGAGACTACGGAAAAGATCCGAGTCTTGAAGCTGAATATGAAGGAAGCTCAGGATCGTCAGAAGAGTTATGCGGATAACCGCAGGAAAGAGTTGGAGTTCGCCGTAGGAGATATGGTTTATCTCAAGATGGCGATGTTTAAGGGTTCAAACAGGTCTATCTCCGAGGGTAAGATGAGTCCGAGGTATCTTGGACCGTTCCGAGTGGTGGAACGAATTGGACCTGTTGCTTATAGGCTGGAGCTGCCAGCGTCTATGCAGGTGTTACAGGAGGTTCCACCTGAGTTATCACCGAGTTTGAGGGAAAAAGCGAAACCCGTGAAGATTCTAGATCGTAGAATCAGGGTTGACGGGAGAAAGGAAATTCTTGATATTAAGGTCATGTGGGATTGTGTTTGGGTTAACGAGGAAACTTGGGAACCTGAGGAAGGATGAAAGTGCAATTCTCCCAGGCGGGTCGTAAGGTGGGTTAAGCCTTAAGATTCGAGGACGAATCTAATTAAGTGGGGGAGAATTGTAACATCCGTATCCCAATTTATTTCTTACCGAACAAGTAATTGTTACTTGTTATAAAAGTCTTGTAGTATTGTATTTTTCCTGAGAGAAATTGGAACAATGTTAAGATCGGCTAATAGATCACAAGGTTGAGATTGGGTTCATTAGTCGGAAGATTAATCGTTTCGGAACCAATTCGGGTTGATTTTGTTTGGAATAGTATTTTTACAGAATGAATAGTGCTTTGGCGGAAAATGAGATGTAAAGTGATGTGGATAATATCGAGTTCGATTAATGGCCAATAGACGGTGAACGGGTTGATTTGATCATTGAGAAGTAATCCTGAGCGGTTTGGATTGTTTTACGGAATTAAGCGGTAATTCCGGGATTTTTCGGGAGAGAAAGAAATATTTTTTTGAGATGGGGAGATGTCTTAGATATTTTGGGAAATTTGACGGAGTTACTAAACCGACGGAAGGAATTAATCGGGAGAATAGATGTTGCGGTTTAGTGATTTCGGGTTGGTTTGGTTTAATTTTAATTAAATGATATATCATGGTTTTTACCCGTTTTTAGCCATGATATAAGTTGTTTTATCGAGTCTTTCTAGTGTTTTTGTATCGTTCTGGAGTCTTTTCAGGTCTTAGCACGTTTGGGACGAAATTGGAGATTTTGGAACCATTTGGAGCCTTTTGGAGCAAACCGAAGAAAGTACCCGTTTTGAAGCCTGAGTATCGATCGACACCATCGCGGTATCGATCGATACCGACGTAACTGACGCGGAGATAGAGAGATATCCAAGGAAGAGAATTTTCACTAGAAGCCCAATACTTTCCCTTATTTACAAAGAGACCCAGCTCGTGTTTTTAGACCTATTTAAGTAAGTTTTTAGTCATTAGGTCAAGGGGCGGCAGACTTTACTTTGAACTTTGATTCTTGAACCACCATTGAGACTTGAAAGCTTTTGTGAGGGAGATGGATCCAAGACTTTGTTCATCATAGAAAAGATCCCGAACCCTTGTTTTTATTCTTTTGTTATATTTAATTTCATGATCTATTCAGTTATGTCTTGTTTTTCATCAATCATGTCTGAGTAGTCTCATTTTAGGTTCAGGGTTTTCTCATATGGATTTCTCTGATTTATGATAATTGATTTGTTAGGGTTCATAACCTGAGTAGTTCTTCACCACAGGTTGTTCTCAAAGCTATTTCTAATCTGATCACCTAGAACATAGAACTTAGATTAATCGATTAGGCACGACAGTGCAATTGAGTAATCTGATAAAACCTAGGGTGAGCAATTCGATTATCTGCAAAGAGATTTAGTTTAATCGAATTGTGAACATATCAAACTTGAGTTAATTGCTGGTTTAATGTGTAGGATTTGCAAAGAGATTTGGAATTCTAGATTTTAGATTTAGTTAGTTTTCGCAACGACAGTTGGTTAACTATATTTTCGTGTTTGAGTTCAAGAACGGCACTTAATTGAATTGAACTTTAGCAGATTAATTGTTATTTATCATTGATTTCCTGAGAATTTCCCTGAGCCTAGTTTCCTTCCTTATTAATCGACCTAAGTTTAATTCAATCATTTGTTTTCTCATCAATTATTGTTTGCTTAGCACAATCTGCATCTTTTATCTACCGCGTGAGTTTTCTTGAGTTCTCGTGTTCGATCATTAACTTTACTGCAGCAACTGCTTTAGTATCATTA
>JAMKOQ010000150.1:0-28740 GCA_026770425.1 Boechera divaricarpa | reverse complement strand
CCTTTGTCCCTCCTCCTTACAAACCTAAACTGCCTTTTCCAAGAAGATTCAAGAAGGATAAGGACGTAACCATGGTTGAAAACAAGGGTAGTATCGATTGCATTGATTCACCAAGCATGATGATTGAGCTAAGTCTCTCCAAAGCTTGGCAATCCTGGTATGTTCTCATAACCTTTCTTCTCTTAGTGATCTGAAAATTGAGGATGCTCTATGTGACTTTCTGGTTCAAGTGTGAATGTCATGTCCGGGAGATGTTAGAAAGTCTAGGCATAAGACACCTAACTTATCACCCATCACCCATAACTTTGGAGACGCTCATTCACGAAATCCACTTGGTCTTCTGGAAGATTACCCACTTAAAGTTGGGGACTATATAGTCCCAACGAGACTTTGTTGTTATGGAAATGAAGAAGGCCAACAAGCTCCCTCCTTCTTGGAACCCCCTTCCTCAACACTACTGGTGCAAACATGGACTCAAGAACCAAAGGGTAGTTCTTATGAATGTGGATGACAAGGCCTATTACCCACTAAAAGCTTCTCCTAATGAGCTATGTGGCCTGATGACTATCAAAGATGATGGCTCTTGTGATGAGAAAGTGCATACATTGGCACGTTGAGAAGGTTGATGAAGCTCCACTCCCAAAGGTCTACAGAGAAAGTCTCTGGAACGAAAGGATAGAGCTGAGAGTACAATGAATGAACAAGGGTAAGCCATTCATACATGGTCGAGATCATTACAGAGGAGACCTCGGTTCCCCTCCATGAACCACCATAGACCTAAGAAAAGAAGTCTGCGGGCAGAAAGGATAGAGTTGAGAGTACAATGAATGAGCAAGGGGTCAAGCCATTCATACATGGTCAGATCATTGCAGAGGAGACCTGGTTCCCCTCCATGAACCACCATAGACCTAAGAAAAGGAAGTCAAGCTTAGGACTATAAACAAGCTCACTTGGGAGGAAGTCCCATATGCATCTTTATGCATATTTCTTTGTTTTAGTTTTTAAAACGTCAAATAAGTGTGCTAAGCTGTTTGATTTTGTCTTGAGGTGTGATTTCAGGAAAGTATGAGAAGTGAATCATGAAAAGGAGGCAAAACGCACAGGAATGGGCTGACTCGAGCCTCAGGCATCGACCCCTAGGGTCGGCGGACACATGCACACGCGACTCGAGCCACCAGCTCAGCCCACCCGAATCGAGTCTACCTATACGCGTGACAACATGGAGGAATCGATCTCCTCCTTCTTCTCCAACCTTGGTACTGTTCCATCCTTTCTTGTATATATTAGCGCATTTGTTTTCTTGTTTTTCATTGCTTAATCTCTCTTCACAAATTTTGATCACACAAGGGACATGTGATTTAAGTTTGGGGGAAGGTTAATTTGTTTGATGTGTTTTCTCTATTCTTATTTTGATTTTGTGCATCCTTGAGTCTTCATCTATAGCATGGAAAAACCAAAAAAAATTAAAAAAAATTTTGAAAAATCTTTAAAAACGAGTGTGCATGTAGTATTGCATCTGCATATTAGGATTGAGTCTAGATTGTTTCATATAGGCTGTTGCATATGCATAGGGGATAATGATGATTTAAACCTTGTAAATTTGCTGATTCAACTGTATGATTTCAATGCCCTCGTTTCTAGTTGTTTAATGCCTTATTATTGAGCTTGAAGAAGATATGCCATGCTTTGAATGCACTTAGATTAAGTCTTTACGAAGCATCTGTGATTTTCTGTCATTCTCTATCTATTTGAACCTGAATTTGACTTATAATTATCATGTCATGCATTGAATTTGAACTCATGGATACCATATACATACTGGATTTTCTTCAATGTTTATACCACTCTTTGCTAATCCAATATTGTTCTCATCATTAGAACAGTTTCACCACACTCTTAGCCTAGCCTTCTTTCAAGCCATGATATTATTTTCTTGAGTGTGTAAGGCCTATTTCTGAATGAGCTTGGTAGAAAGTGTTAGGTTTGAGCCGACAAGAATAGAATCTCATGTAGTTCTCGTTTTGATTTTCGAATCAGATAGGACTAGATGGGATCTTGATCATTGGGTATTGGGTTTGGTTCTGTGAAAAGAAAAGAATGAAAAACTTGGAGAAAGATGAAAGAAAAAAGGATAAGAGTTCTTAGGAGGGGAATGAACTGAATTGTTTAAGTGTCTAGTAAAGGATTAGGGGGTGTGTATGAGAAAGAAAAAGAAAGCAAGAGCTGAAAGTAAAAAAAAAAAAAATGCCTAAGCTAGTTAAGAAAAAACCCCAATCCGCTAGATGTGTATTGTATAACCCTTCCTAGAACCGAAAACAAAAAGAAAAGATGAAACTGATCCAAGAAATATAAAGGGTAGAGTTAGGATGACTTTACGGGTTTAGACTTGAAGGTTAAGAACACTTGTGTAGAACTGGGTAGATGGGAGTCTATTCTTGTATGCATAGGTTGGTTCTTACCTTTAGCATTCTACTAAAGCTCATTCCTTTTCATTGAGAGATCCTTGTTCTGAAATGATAAAACCATACTGAAGGGACCATCTTTGTCTCTTGACCTTACCCTTAGCCAAATGAGTTCATTGAATGTGCATAGCTTGATTCATGATTTGTTTAAATGAATGTTAAGGGGAATGATAGATTTGAATGCATGTCTAGGTTGAGATTTGATTGAACTTGTGCTGTGATGAGTATGGCTAATGTTTTTAAGTAGAGTTCATAAACTTTGCATTCTAGAATTGGTAACTTGGACATTGAGGTCATCTGTTACAATCTGCAAGTTTTGGTTCTGAATCCCCACTTTCAAACCTCTTCTCCATCTTGTTCTTTGTTTGCTTGAGGACAAGCAAAGACTAAGTTTGGAGGAGTTGATATGTTTGCATTTTGCATCGTTTAGCTTGGTTAATTCATACATTTAGACTTGTTATTTAACTTTCTTGTCATTTATCTCTAGTTTTGCATACTTAGAGTGTTTTGCATTAGGTTTGCATACATCCTGCATATTTGGCTTGTTTCGGTACTTTCAGGCGATTCTGGAGAAGTTAGCATCAGTGGCTGTCTGGGCATCTGACTCGAGCCACTATGGTCAAGACGAGGGAGCTAGGGCTGGAGATAGTGCAGGAGCTTTCGAGCCCACCTGCTCGAGTAGGAGGGTCGAGCTGAGGCAAAGGTGGCGTCTTGGAGGTTTTGGCCAAGCTCGAGCCCCATGCTCGAGCTCCATGATCGAGCTCAACATAAAAGAGAGTCTTGGAATTTCTGAAACCAGCTCGAGCCCATAGGGTCGAGTAGGAGGCTCGAGCTCATAAAAATGCAATCTTGATTTCATGAACTCGAGCACACACTGACCAACAGAGGGTGGAACTCTGCGCGTTTTACTATTTTGCCCATGACGTTTTAGGGTTTTGAAACTTAGTATAAATACCTAATGTGGGATTAAGACTAAAGTTTTGTTTTATGCTAATTTTCGAGTTTTCTTTCATTCTTCATTGTTCTTGATTTCTAGACTTTGTAATTTGATTTCACTTGTTATTTTCAGTTGATTCTTCTGTTCTATCATTTCTCTATCTCATTTCTTTCATCTATGCAAGTTTCTATGATTTCGGGTTTGTGATTATCTTGTTCTTCATGGTTTCGAGTAGTCATTAGGGTTCGAGGATGGGTTAGATTAGGTGTGGAATCTTAGTCTCTAGGTGGTTTAAAAGTTGATTGTTTAAATCCCTTCTAAATCAGTGTTCTTAATGCTAATTTCTCTCCGATCAATTGAGATTAGAACTTAGGTGTTTTTCCACCCGAGAAGGTGTTTGATAAAATGCTTGATGAACTGATGTTAGAGATTTGCATACCTAGCCTAAGGGATTAGTTGTCTAGGGTGTTTATTGAGTATTGAACTGGGTCTTATTGCTGCTAGGGTAGATTTCGCCAAGGATTGGGTGGAACTGGTCTAGCTTGAGGTTACTTATCACGGGAGTGGACTTAACTGGTTGTGATGTTTGATGTCTAGGGAATAGCTTGATTGAGTTTGTTAGACCACCGGGTAGGCTAAGAGGACACACTGAGTCGATTACCCCATCCTTAGGAACTTCTCTTGCATTGATTGATTTCTCGTCTAGCCCTATCTGTTTGTTTATTGTGCCTTGCTTACATTAGTTTTTGAATTGCTTCGCTTTAGCTTCTATTTCTGTTTTCTGTCTAGGTCGTTAGACCCCTATACGCTCTTGTGTGGCTTGACTTGAATGGTTTTGATCTCATCCTTTTTGGTTAATATCTTCACCCTTATGGATTGACACCTTACTATAGTGCAACGAAACTTGATCTAGTGAGGAATTGACCTATATCATTCACTTTGGCGGTTTTCAACATTTCATGAACTTATTTTCCTCCTTCTCGATTGTTATGAGTTATTGTTGTTTTCACCTGGGCGCCACGAACTCTCGAAACGGAATATCATAATAAAATTTGAAATATTGAAACATACACCACATATGAACATATTTATCCCCTTAATCCACTTTGGTGGTTTTCAACATTTCATGAACTTATTTTATTCCTTCTCGATTCTTATGAGGTATCGCTAATTTCAATAGAAGGTCACGAACTCTCGAAACGGAATGTCATAATAAAATTTGAAATATTGAAACATACACCACTTATGAGTATATTTATCCCCTTAATTCACTTTGGTGGTTTTCAACATTTCATGAACTTATTTTCCTCCTTCTCGATTCTTATGAGTTATCGCTGTTTTCAATGGAAGGTCACGAACTCTCGGAACGGAATGTCATAGTAAAATTTGAAATATTGAAACATACACCACTTATGAGCATATTTATCCCCTTAATTCACTTTGGCGGTTTTCAACATTTCATGAACTTATTTTCCTCCTTCTCGATTCATATGAGTCATCGATGTTTTGAATGGAAGGTCACGAACACTCGAAACGGAATGTCATAATAAAATTTGAAATATTGAAACATACACCACTTATGAGCATATTTATCCCCTTAATTCACTTTGGTTGTTTTCAACATTTCATGAACTTATTTTCCTCATTCTCGATTGTTATGAGTTATTGTTGTTTTCAATGGAAGGTCACGAACTCTCGAAACGGAATGTCATAATAAAATTTGAAATATTGAAACATACACCACTTATGAGCATATTTATCCCCTTAATTCACTTTGGCGGTTTTCAACATTTCATGAACTTATTTTCCTCCTTCTCGATTCTTATGAGGTATCGCTAATTTCAATAGAAGTTCACGAACTCTCGAAACGGAATGTCATAATAAAATTTGAAATATTGAAACATACACCACTTATGAGTATATTTATCCCCTTAATTCACTTTGGTGGTTTTCAACATTTCATGAACTTATTTTCCTCCTTCTCGATTCTTATGAGTTATCGCTGTTTTCAAAGGAAGGTCACGAACTCTCGAAACGGAATTTCATAATAAAATTTGAAATATTGAAACATACACCACTTATGAGCATATTTATCCCCTTAATTCACTTTGGTTGTTTTCAACATTTCATGAACTTATTTTCCTCATTCTCGATTGTTATGAGTTATTGTTGTTTTCAATGGAAGGTCACGAACTCTCGAAACGGAATGTCATAATAAAATTTGAAATATTGAAACATACACCACTTATGAGCATATTTATCCCCTTAATTCACTTTGGCGGTTTTCAACATTTCATGAGCTTATTTTCCTCCTTCTCGATTCTTATGAGTTATCGATGTTTTGAATGGAAGGTCACGAACACTCGAAACGGAATGTCATAATAAAATTTGAAATATTGAAACATACACCACGTATGAGCATATTTATCCCCTTAATTCACTTTGGTGGTTTTCAACATTTCATGAACTTATTTTCCTCATTCTCGATTGTTATGAGTTATTGTTGTTTTCAATGGAAGGTCACGAACTCTCGAAACGGAATGTCATAATAAAATTTGAAATATTGAAACATACACCACATATGAAAATATTTATCCCCTTAATTCACTTTGGTGGTTTTCAACATTTCATGAACTTATTTTCCTCGTTCTCGATTGTTATGAGTTATTGTTGTTTTCAATGGAAGGTCACGAACTCTCGAAACGGAATGTCATAATAAAATTTGAAATATTGAAACATACACCACATATGAACATATTTATCCCCTTAATTCACTTTTGGCGGTTTTCAACATTTCATGAACTTATTTTCCTCCTTATCGATTGTTATGAGTTATTGTTGTTTTCAATTGAAGGTCACGAACTCTCAAACGGAATATCATAATAAAATTTGAAATATTGAAACATACACCACATATGAACATATTTATCCCTTAATCCACTTTGGTGGTTTTCAACATTTCATGAACTTATTTTATTCCTTCTCGATTCTTATGAGGTATCGCTAATTTCAATGACGAAGGTCACGAACTCTCTAAACGGAATGTCATAATAAAATTTGAAATATTGAAACATACACCACTTATGAGTATATTTATCCCCTTAATTCACTTCTTTGGTGGTTTTCAACATTTCATGAACTTATTTTCCTCCTTCGATTCTTATGAGTTATCGCTGGTTTTCAATGGAAGGTCACGAACTCTCGTAACGGAATGTCATAGTAAAATTTGAAATATTGAAACATACACCACTTATGAGCATATTTATCCCCTTAATTCACTTTGGCGGTTTTCAACATTTCATGAACTTATTTTCCTCCTTCTCGATTCATATGAGTCATCGATGTTTTGAATGGAAGGTCACGAACACTCGAAACGGAATGTCATAATAAAATTTGAAATATTGAAACATACACCACTTATGAGCATATTTATCCCCTTAATTCACTTTGGTGGTTTTCAACATTTCATGAACTTATTTTCCTTGTTCTCGATTGTTATGAGTTATTGTTGTTTTCAACGGAAGGTCACGAACTCTCGAAAGGGAATGTCATAATAAACTTTGAAATATTGAAACATACACCACATATGAGTATATTTATCCCCTTAATTCACTTTGGTGGTTTTCAACATTTCATGAACTTATTTTCCTCCTTCTCGATTCTTATGAGTTATCGCTGTTTTCAAAGGAAGGTCACGAACTCTCGAAACGGAATTTCATAATAAAATTTGAAATATTGAAACATACACCACTTATGAGCATATTTATCACCTTAATTCACTTTGGTGGTTTTCAACCTTTCAGGAACTTATTTTCCTCCTTCTCGATTCATATGAGTCATCGATGTTTTGAATGGAAGGTCACGAACTCTCGAAATAGAATGCCATAATACAATTTGAAATATTGAAACATACACCACTTATGAGCATATTTATCCCCTTAATTCACTTTGGTTGTTTTCAACATTTCATGAACTTATTTTCCTCATTCTCGATTGTTATGAGTTATTGTTGTTTTCAATGGAAGGTCACGAACTCTCGAAACGGAATGTCATAATAAAATTTAAAATATTGAAACATACACCACTTATGAGCATATTTATCCATTTAATTCACTTTGGTGGTTTTCAACATTTCATGAGCTTATTTTCCTCCTTCTCGATTCAAATGAGTCATCGATGTTTTGAATGGAAGGTCACGAACACTCGAAACGGAATGTCATAATAAAATTTGAAATATTGAAACATACACCACGTATGAGCATATTTATCCCCTTAATTCACTTTGGTGGTTTTCAACATTTCATGAACTTATTTTCCTCCTTCTCGATTGTTATGAGTTATTGTTGTTTTCAATGGAAGGTCACGAACTCTCGAAACGGAATGTCATAATAAAATTTGAAATATTGAAACATACACCACATATGAACATATTTATCCCCTTAATTCACTTTGGTGGTTTTCAACATGTCATGAACTTATTTTCCTCCTTCTCGATTGTTATGAGTTATTGTTGTTTTCAATGGAAGGTCACGAACTCTCGAAACAAAATTTCATAATAAAATTTGAAATATTGAAACATACATCACTTATGAGCATATTTATCCCCTTAATTCACTTTGGCAGTTTTCAACATTTCATGAACTTATTTTCCTCCTTCTCGATTCTTATGAGTTATCGCTGTTTTCAATGGAAGGTCACGAACTCTCGAAACAGAATGTCATAATAAAACTTGAAATATTGAAACATACACCACTTATGAGCATATTTATCCATTTAATTCACTTTGGTGGTTTTCAACATTTCATGAGCTTATTTTCCTCCTTCTCGATTCTTATGAGTTATCGCTGTTTTCAATGGAAGGTCACGAACTCTCGAAACGGAATGTCATAGTAAAATTTGAAATATTGAAACATACACCAATTATGAGCATATTTATCCTTTAATTCACTTTGGCGGTTTTCAACATTTCATGAACTTATTTTCCTCCTTCTCGATTCATATGAGTCATCGATGTTTTGAATGGAAGGTCACTAACTCCTCGAAATGGAATCTCATAATACAATTTGAAATATTGAAACATACACCACTTATGAGCATATTTATCCCCTTAATTCACTTTTGGTTGTTTTCAACATTTCATGAACTTATTTTTCCTCATTCTCGATTGTTATGAGTTATCGTTGTTTTCAATGGAAGGTCACGAACTCTCGAAACGGAATGTCATAATAAAATTTGAAATATTGAAACATACACCACATATGAACATATATTTATCCCCTTAATCCACTTTGGTGGTTTTCAACATTTCATGAACTTATTTTATTCCTTCTCGATTCTTATGAGGTATCGCTGTTTTCAATAGAAAGTCACGAACTCTCGAAACGGAATGTCATAATAAAATTTGAAATATTGAAACATACACCACTTATGAGTATATTTATCCCTAATTCACTTTGGTGGTTTTCAACATTTCATGAACTTATTTTCCTCCTTCTCGATTCTTATGAGTTATCGCTGTTTTCAATGGAAGGTCACGAACTCTCGAAACGGAATGTCATAATAAAATTTGAAATATTGAAACATACACCACTTATGAGCATATTTATCCCCTTAATTCACTTTGGTTGTTTTCAACATTTCATGAACTTATTTTCCTCATTCTCGATTGTTATGAGTTATTGTTGTTTTCAATGGAAGGTCACGAACTCTCGAAACGGAATGTCATAATAAAATTTAAAATATTGAAACATACACCACTTATGAGCATATTTATCCCCTTAATTCACTTTGGCGGTTTTCAACATTTCATGAACTTATTTTCCTCCTTCTCGATTCATATGAGTCATCGATGTTTTGAATGGAAGGTCACGAACTCTCGAAATGGAATGCCATAATACAATTTGAAATATTGAAACATACACCACTTATGAGCATATTTATCCCCTTAATTCACTTTGATTGTTTTCAACATTTCATGAACTTATTTTCCTCATTCTCGATTGTTATGAGTTATTGTTGTTTTCAATGGAAGGTCACGAACTCTCGAAACGGAATGTCATAATAAAATTTAAAATATTGAAACATACACCACTTATGAGCATATTTATCCATTTAATTCACTTTGGTGGTTTTCAACATTTCATGAGCTTATTTTCCTCCTTCTCGATTCTTATGAGTTATCGCTTGTTTTCAATGGAAGGTCACGAATCCTCAAACGGAATGTCATAATAAAATTTGAAATATTGAAACATACACCACTTATGAGCATATTTATCTCCCTTAATTCACTTTTGGTGGTTTTCAACATTTCATGAACTTATTTTCCTTGTTCTCGATTGTTATGAGTTATCGTTGTTTTCAATGGAATGGTCACGAACTCTCAAACGGAATGTCATAATAAAATTTGAAATATTGAAACATACAATTCACATATGAGCATATTTACTTCCATTTAATTCACTTTGGTGGTTCCAACATTTCATGAACTTATTTTCCTCCTTCTCGATTCTTATGAGTTATCGTTGCTTTCAATGGAAGGTCACGTAATCCTCTAAACGGAATGTCATAATAAAATTTGAAATATTGAAACATACACCACTTATGAGCATATTTATCCCCTTAATTCACTTTGGTGGTTTTCAACATTTCATGAACTTATTTTCCTCCTTCTCGATTCTTATGAGTTAACATTGTTTTCAATGGAAGGTCACGAACTCTCGAAACGGAATGTCATAATAAAATTTGAAATATTGAAACATACACCACTTATGAGCATATTTATCCCCTTAATTCACTTTGGTGGTTTTCAACATTTCATGAACTTATTTTCCTCCTTCTCGATTCATATGAGTTATTGTCTTTCAATGGAAGGTCACGAACTCTCAAACGGAATGTCATTATAAAATTTGAAATATTGAAACATACACTTCACATATGAACATATTTATCCCCTTAATTCACTTTGGTGGTTTTCAACATTTCATGAACTTATTTTCCTCCTTCTCGATTCTTATGAGTTATTGTCGCTTTTCAATGGAAGGTCACGAACTCTCGAAATGGAATTTCATAATAAAATTTGAAATATTGAAACATACACCACATATGAGCATATTTATCCCCTTAATTCACTTTGGTGGTTTTCAACTCTTTCATGAACTTATTTTCCTTTTTCTCGATTCTTATGAGTTATCGTTGTATTCAATGGAAGGTCACGAACTCTCGAAACGGAATGTTTATAATAAAATTTGAAATATTGAAACATACACCACATATGAGCATATTTATCCCCTTAATTCACTTTGGTGGTTTTCAACATGTCATGAACTTATTTTCCTCCTTCTCGATTCTTATGAGTTATCGCTGTTTTCAATGGAAGGTCACGAACTCTCAAACGGAATGTCATAATAAAATTTGAAATATTGAAACATACACTACTTATGAGCATATTTATCCCCTTAATTCACTTTGGTGCTTTTCAACCTTCATGAACTTATTTTCCTCCTTCTTCTCGGGATCTTGTTATGAGTTATCGTTGTTTTCAATGGAAGGTCACGAACTCTCGAAACGGAATGTCATAATAAAATTTGAAATATTGAAACATACACGACTTATGAGCATATTTATTCATTTAATTCACTTTGGTGGTTTTCAACATTTCATGAACTTATTTTCCTCCTTCTCGATTCTTAAGAGTTATCGTCGTTTTCAATGGAAAGTCACGAACTCTCAAACGGATAAATATTTCATAATAAAATTTGAAATATTAAAACATACACCACTTATGAGCATATTTATCTTTCTAATTCACTTTGGTGGTTTTCAACATTTCATGAACTTATTTTCCTCCTTCTCGATTCATATGAGCTATTGTTGTTTTCAATGGAAGGTCACGAACTTCGAAACGGAATGTCATAATAAAATTTGAAATATTGAAACATACAATTACATATGAACATATATTTAGATCCCCTTAATTCACTTTGGTGGTTTTCTACCACATTTCATGAACTTATTTTCCTCCTTCTCGATTCTTATGAGTTATCGCTGTTTTCAATGGTGAAAGTCACGAACTCTCGAAACGGAATATCATAATAAAATTTGAAATATTAAAACATACACCATCACTTATGAGCATATTTATCTTTCTAATTCACTTTTGGTGGTTTTCAACATTTCATGAACTTATTTTCCTCCTTCTCGATTGTTATGAGTTATTGTCAGTTTTCAATGGAAGGTCACGAATCCTCGAAACGGAATGTCATAATAAAATTTGAAATATTGAAACATACACCACATATGAACATATTTATCCCCTTAATTCACTTTGGTGGTTTTCAACATTTCATGAACTTATTTTCCTCCTTCTCGATTCTTATGAGTTATCACGTTTTCAATGGAAGGTCACGAACTCTCGAAATGTAATTTCATAATAAAATTTGAAATATTGAAACATACACCACTTATGAGCATATTTATCCCCTTAATCTACTTTGGTGGTTTTCAACATTTCATGAACTTATATTTTCCTTTTTCTTCGATTCTTATGAGTTATCGTTGTATTCAATGGAAAGTCACGAACTCTCGAAACGGAATGTCATAATAATAAAATTTGAAGCATTGAAACATACACCACTTATGAGCATATTTATCCATTTAATTCACTTTGGTGGTTTTCAACATTTCATGAACTTATTTTCCTCCTTCTCGATTCTTATAAGTTATCAAGTTTTCAATGGAAGGTCACGAACTCTCGAAACGGAATGTCATAATAAAATTTGAAATATTGAAACATACACCACTCTATGAGCATATTTATCCCCTTAATTCACTTTGGTGGTTTTCAACATTTCATGAACTTATTTTCCTCCTTCTCGATTGTTATGAGTTATTGTTGTTTTCTAATGGAAGGTCACGAATTCTCAAACGGAATGTCATAATAAAATTTGAAATATTGAAAACATACACCACTTATGAGCATATTTATCCCCTTAATTCACTTTGGTGGTTTTCAACATTTCATGAACTTATTTTCTTGTTCTCGATTGTTATGAGTTATTGCTGTTTTCAATGGAAGGTCACGAACTCTCGAAACGGGAATGTCATAATAAAATTTGAAATATTGAAACATACACCACATATGAGCATATTTATTCCCCTTAATTCACTTTGGTGGTTTTCAACATTTCATGAACTTATTTTTCCTCCTTCGACGATTCTTGGGCGAGTTACCGCCGTTTTCAATGGAAGGTCACGAACTCTCAAACGGAATTTCATAATAAAATTTGAAATATTGAAACATACACCACTTATGAGCATATTTATCACTCCTTAATTCACTTTGGTGGTTTTCTAACCTTTCATGAACTTATTTTCTTTTCCTCCTTCTCGATTCATATGAGTCATCGATGTTTTGAATGGAAGGTCAACGAACTCTCAAACGGAATGTCATAATAAAATTTGAAATATTGAAACATACACCACTTATGAGCATATTTATCCCCTTAATTCACTTTGGTGGTTTTCAACATTTCATGAACTTATTTTCCTCCTTCTCGATTGTTAAGGAGTTATTGTTGTTTTCAATGGAAGGTCACTAACTCTCAAACGGAATGTCATAATAAAATTTGAAATATTGAAACATACACCACTTATGAACATATATTTATCCCTTAATTCACTTTGGTGGTTTTCAACATTTCAGAAACTTATTTTCCTCCTTCTCGATTCTTATGAGTTATCGCCGTTTTCAATGGAAGGTCACGAACTCTCGAAATGAAATTTCATAATAAAATTTGAAATATTGAAACATACACCACTTATGAGCACATATTTATTCCCTTAATTCACTTTGGTGGTTTTCAACCTTTCATGAACTTATTTTCCTTTTCTCGATTCTTATGAGTTATCGTTGTTTCCAATGGAAGGTCATGAACTCTCGAAACGGAATGTCATAATAAAATTTGAAATATTGAAACATACACCACTTATGAGCATATTTATTCATTTAATTCACTTTTGGTGGTTTTCAACATTTCATGAACTTATTTTCCTCCTTCTTGATTCTTATGAGTTATCGCTGTTTTCAATGGAAGGTCACGAACTTTCGAAACGGAATGTCATAATAAAATTTGAATTATTGAAACATACACCACATATGAACATATTTATCCCCTTAATTCACTTTGGTGGTTTTCAACATTTCATGAACTTATTTTCTTCCTTCTCAATTCTTATGAGGTATCGCTGTTTTCAATGGAAGGTCACGAACTCTCGAAACGGAATGTCGTAATAAAATTTGAAATATTGAAACATACACCACATATGAGTATATTTATCCCCTTAATTCACTTTGTTGGTTTTCAACCTTTCATGAACTTATTTTCCTCCTTCTCGATTCTTATGAGTTATCGTTGTATTCAATGGAAGGTCACGAACTCTCGAAACGGAATGTCATAATAAAATTTGAAATATTGAAACATACACCACTTATGAGCATATTTATCCCCTTAATTCACTTTGGTGGTTTTCAACATTCCTTGAACTTATTTTCCTCCTTCTCGATTCTTATGAGTTATCGCTGTTTTCAATGGAATGTTACGAACTCTCGAAACGGAATATCATAATAAAATTTGAAATATTGAAACATACACCACTTATGAGCATATTTATCCATTTAATTCACTTTGGTGGTTTTCAACATTTCATGAGCTTATTTTCCTCCTTCTCGATTCTTATGAGTTATCGCTGTTTTCAATGGAAGGTCACGAACTCTCGAAACGGAATTTCATAATAAAATTTGAAATATTGAAACATACACCACTTATGAGCATATTTATCCATTTAATTCACTTTGGTGGTTTTCAACATTTCATGAGCTTATTTTCCTCCTTCTCGATTCTTATGAGTTATCGCTGTTTTCAATGGAAGGTCACGAACTCTCGAAACGGAATTTCATAATAAAATTTGAAATATTGAAACATACACCACTTATGAGCATATTTATCCCCTTAATTCACTTTGGTGGTTTTCAACATTTCATGAACTTATTTTCCTCCTTCTCGATTCATATGAGTTATCGATGTTTTCAATGGAAGGTCACGAACTCTCGAAACGGAATGTCATAATAAAATTTGAAATATTGAAACATACACCACTTATGAGCATATTTATCCCCTTAATTCACTTTGGTGGTTTTCAACATTTCATGAACTTATTTTCCTCATTCTCGATTGTTATGAGTTATTGTTGTTTTCAATGGAAGGTCACGAACTCTCGAAACGGAATGTCATAATAAAATTTGAAATATTGAAACATACACCACATATGAGCATATTTATCCCCTTAATTCACTTTGGTGGTTTTCAACATTTCATGAACTTATTTTCCTCCTTCTCGATTCTTATGAGTTATCGCTGTTTTCAATGGAAGGTCACGAACTCTCGAAACGGAATGTCATAATAAAATTTGAAATATTGAAACATACACCACTTATGAGCATATTTATCCCCTTAATTCACTTTGGTGGTTTTCAACATTTCATGAACTTATTTTCCTCCTTCTCGATTCTTATGAGTTATTGTTGTTTTCAATGGAAGGTCACGAACTCTCGAAACGGAATGTCATAATAAAATTTGAAATATTGAAACATACACCACTTATGAGCATATTTATCCCCTTAATTCACTTTGGTGGTTTTCAACATTTCATGAACTTATTTTCCTCCTTCTCGATTCTTATGAGTTATCTATGTTTTCAATGGAAGGTCACGAACTCTGAAACGGAATGTCATAATAAAATTTGAAATATTGAAACATACACCACTTATGAGCATATTTATCCCCTTAATTCACTTTGGTGGTTTTCAACATTTCATGAGCTTATTTTTCTCCTCGATTCTTATGAGTTATCGCTGTTTTCAATGGAAGGTCACGAACTCTCGCAACGGAATGTCATAATAAAATTTGAAATATTGAAACATACACCACTTATGAGCATATTTATCAGCTTAATTCACTTTGGTGGTTTTCAACATTTCATGAACTTATTTTCCTCCTTCTCGATTGTTATGAGTTATCGTTGTTTTCAATGGAAGGTCACGAACTCTCGAAACGGAATGTCATAATAAAATTTGAAATATTGAAACATACACCACATATGAACATATTTATCCCCTTAATTACACTTTGGTGTGGTTTTTCAAACTCATTTCATGAACTTATTTTCCTCCTTCTCGATTCTTATGTAGTTATCGAGCCGCCTTTTGAACTGGAAGGTCACTAACTCTCGAAACGTGAATGTCATAATAAAATTTGAAATATTGAAACATACACCACTTATGTAGCATATTTATTATCCCCTATCTTTAATTCACTTTTGGTGGTTTTTCAACCTTTCATGAACTTTATTTTCCTCCTTCTCGATTCTTATGTAGTTATCGTTGTATTCAATGGAAGGTCACGAACTCTCGAAACGGGAATGTCATAATGCAATAAAATTTGAAATATTGAAACATGTCAACACCACTTATGAGCATATTTTCTATCCCCTTAATTCACTTTGGTGGTTTTCAACATTTCATTGAACTTATTTTCCTCCCTTCTCGATTCTATATGAGTTATCGTTGTTTTTCAAATGGAAAGGTTACGAACTCTCGAAACGCAACGAATGTCATAATAAAATTTGAAATATTTTTGGAAACATACACCACTTATGAGCATTATTTATCCCCTTAATTCATCACTTTGGTGGTTTTCTTGCAACATTTCATGAACTTATTTCCTCCTTCTCGATTTCTTAGTGAGTTATCGCCGTTTTCAATGGAAAGTGCTACACGAACTCTAAACGGAATTTCATAATAAAATTTGTACCCCAAATATTGAAACATACACCACTTATGAGCATATTTATCCCCCTTAATTCACTTTGGTGTGGTTTTCCAAACATTTCATGAACTATTTTCCTCCTCCTTCTCTCGATTCTCCCTATGAGTTATCGCTGTTTGTTCAATGGAAGGTCATTTCGAACTCTCAAAACGGAATGTCATAATAAAAATTTGAAATATTGAAACATACACCACTTATGGAGCATATTTATCCCCTTAATCTTCACTTTGGTGGTTTTCAACCTTTCATGAACTTATTTTCCTCCTTCTCGAATTCTTGCAAGTGAAGTGATCGTTGTTTTCAATGAACTTATGTCACGAACTCGAACGAAACGGAATGTCATAATAAAATTTGAAATATTGAAACATACACCACTTATGCAGGGAACATATTTATCCCCTTAATTCACTTTGGTGGTTTTCAAAACATTTCATGAACTTATTTTCCTCCTTCTCGATTCTTATGAGTTATCGTCGCTTGGCCAATGGAAGGTCACGAACTCTCGAAACGGAATGTCATAATAAAATTTTGAAATATTGAAACTATACACCACTTATGAGCATATTTATCTCCTTAATTCACTTTGGTGGTTTTCAACATTTCATGAACTTATTTTCCTCCTTCTCGATTCTTATGAGTTATCGCTGTTTTCAATGGAAGGTCACGAACTCTCGAAACGGAATTTCATAATAAAATTTGAAATATTGAAACATACACCACTTATGAGCATATTTATCACCTTAATTCACTTTGGGGGTTTTCAACCTTTCATGAACTTATTTTCCTCCTTCCCGATTCATATGAGTCATCGATGTTTTGAATGGAAGGTCAAGAACTCTCGAAACGGAATGTCATAATAAAACTTGAAATATTGAAACATACACCACTTATGAGCATATTTATCCCCTTAATTCACTTTGGTGGTTTTCAACATTTCATGAACTTATTTTCCTCCTTCTCGATTCTTATGAGTTATTGTTGTTTTCAATGGAAGGTCCCGAACTCTCAAAACGGAATGTCATAATAAAATTTGAAATATTGAAACATACACCACATATGAACATATTTATCCCCTTAATTCACTTTGGTGGTTTTCAACATTTCATGAACTTATTTTCCTCCTTCTCGATTCTTATGAGTTATCGCTGTTTTCAATGGAAGGTCACGAACTCTCGAAACAGAATTTCATAATAAAATTTGAAATATTGAAACATACACCACTTATGAGCATATTTATCCCCTTAATTCACTTTGGTGGTTTTCAACATTTCATGAACTTATTTTCCTCCTTCTCTATTCTCCTTATGAGTTATCGTCAGATTTCAATGGAAAGTAACGAACTCTCGAAACGGAATGTCATAATAAAATTTGAAATATTGAAACATACACCACTTATGAGCATATTTATCCATTTAATTCACTTTGGTGGTTTTCAACATTTCATGAGCTTATTTTCCTCCTTCTCGATTCTTAGGTGGGAACAGTGTCGTGTAGGGAAAGTCTCTAGCTCTCGGTGGTCAATGTATCATTAAAATATAAAATATTGAAACATACACCACTTATGACCATATTTATCCCCTTAATTCACTTTGGTGGTTTTCAACCTTTCATGAACTTATTTTCCTCCTTCTCGATTCTTATGAGTGATCGTTGTATTCAATGGAAAGTCACGAACTCTCGAAACGGAATGTCACAATAAAATTTGAAATATTGAAACATACACCACTTATGAGCATATTTATCTATTTAATTCACTTTGGTGGTTTTCAACATTTCATGAGCTTATTTTCCTCCTTCTCGATTCTTATGAGTTATCGCTGTTTTCAATGGAAAGTCAAGAACTCTCGAAACGGAATATCATAATAAAATTTGAAATATTTATTTTTACACCACTCGTGGACCTCTTTATTCTTTTATCTCACTCTGCTCGTTTTTATTCTTTCATGAGCTTATTTTCCTCCTTCTCGATTCTTAAGAGTTATCGCTGTTTTCAATGGAAAGTCAAGAACTCTCGAAACGGAATATCATAATAAAATTTGAAATATTAAAACATACAATTCACTTATGAGCATATTTATCTATTTACTTCACTTTGGTGGTTTTCAACATTTCATGAGCTTATTTTCTTCCTTCTCGATTCTTATGAGTTATCGCCGTTTTCAACGGAAGGTCACGAACTCTCGAAACTAACGTCATAAGAAAATTTGAAATATTGAAACATACACCACTTATGAGCATATTTATCCCTTAATTCACTTTGGTGGTTTTCAACATTTCATGAACTTATTTTCCTCCTTCTCGATTCTTATGAGTTATCGCTGTTTTCAATGGAAAGTCACGAAATCTCGAAACGGAATATCATAATAAAATTTGACATATTGAAACATACACCACCTATGAACATACTTATCCCCTTAATTCTCTTTGGTGGTTTTCAACATTTCATGAACTTATTTTCCTCCTTCTCGATTCTTATGAGTTATCGCTGTTTTCAATGGAAGGTCACGAACTCTCGAAACAGAATTTCATAATAAAATTTGAAATATTGAAACATACACCACTTATGAGCATATTTATCCCCTTAATTCACTTTGGTGGTTTTCAACATATCATGAACTTATTTTCCTCCTTCTCGATTGTTATGAGTTATCGTTGTTTTCAATGGAAGGTCACGAACTCTCGAAACGGAATGTCATAATAAAATTTGAAATATTGAAACATACACCACTTATGAGCATATTTATCCCCTTAATTCACTTTGGTGGTTTTCAACATTTCATGAACTTATTTTCCTCCTTCTCGATTCTTATGAGTTATCGATGTTTTCAATGGAAGGTCACGAACTCTCGAAACGGAATGTCATAATAAAATTTGAAATATTGAAACATACACCACTTATGAGCATATTTATCCCCTTAATTCACTTTGGTGGTTTTCAACATTTCATGAACTTATTTTCCTCCTTCGATTCTTATGAGTTATCGCTGTTTTCAATGGAAGGTCACGAACTCTCGAAACGGAATGTCATAATAAAATTTGAAATATTGAAACATACACCACTTATGAGCATATTTATCCCCTTAATTCACTTTGGTGGTTTTCAACATTTCATGAACTTATTTTCCTCCTTCGATTCTTATGAGTTATCGATGTTTTCAATGGAAGGTCACGAACTCGAAAGAATGTCATAATAAAATTTGAAATATTGAAACATACACCACTTATGAGCATATTTATCCCCTTAATTCACTTTGGTGGTTTTCAACATTTCATGAACTTAATCTCCTTATTCTCGATTGTTATGAGTTATTGTTGTTTTCAACGGAAGGTCACGAACTCTCGAAACGGAATGTCATAATAAACTTTGAAATATTGAAACATACACCACTTATGAGCATATTTATCCCCTTAATTCACTTTGGTGGTTTTCAACATTTCATGAACTTATTTTCCTCCTTCTCGATTCTTATGAGTTATCGCTATTTTCAATGGAAGGTCACGAACTCTCGAAACGGAATTTCATAATAAAATTTGAAATATTGAAACATACACCACTTATGAGTATATTTATCTCCTTAATTCACTTTGGTGGTTTTCAACATTTCATGAACTTATTTTTCTCCTTCTCGATTCTTATGAGTTATCGTTGTTTTCAATGGAAGGTCACGAACTCTCGAAACGGAATGTCATAATAAAATTTGAAATATTTAATCATATGCTACTTATAAGCATATTTTTCCCCTTATTTCACTTTGGTGGTTTTCACCATTTCATGAGTTAAGAGTTATCGTTCTTTATTATGATAAGTCACGAACTCTCGAAACGGAATGTCATAATAAAATTTGAAATATTGAAACATACACCACTTATGAGCATATTTATCCCCTTAATTCACTTTGGTGGTTTTCAACATTTCATGAACTTATTTTCCTCCTTCTCGATTCTTATGAGTTATCGTGTTTTCAATGGAAGGTCACGAACTCTCGAAACGGAATGTCATAATAAAATTTGAAATATTGAAACATACACCACTTATGAGCATATTTATCCCCTTAATTCACTTTGGTGGTTTTCAACATTTCATGAACTTATTTTCCTCCTTCTCGATTCTTATGAGTTATCGTTGTTTTCAATGGAAGGTCACGAACTCTCGAAACGGAATGTCATAATAAAATTTGAAATATTGAAACATACACCACTTATGAGCATATTTATCCCCTTAATTCACTTTGGTGGTTTTCAACATTTCATGAACTTATTTTCCTCCTTCTCGATTCTTATGAGTTATCGTTGTTTTCAATGGAAGGTCACGAACTCTCGAAACGGAATGTCATAATAAAATTTGAAATATTGAAACATACACCACTTATGAGCATATTTATCCCCTTAATTCACTTTGGTGGTTTTCAACATTTCATGAACTTATTTTCCTCCTTCTCGATTCTTATGAGTTATCGCTGTTTTCAATGGAAGGTCACGAACTCTCGAAACGGAATGTCATAATAAAATTTGAAATATTGAAACATACACCACTTATGAGCATATTTATCCCCTTAATTCACTTTGGTGGTTTTCAACATTTCATGAACTTATTTTCCTCCTTCTCGATTCTTATGAGTTATCGTTGTTTTCAATGGAAGGTCACGAACTCTCGAAACGGAATGTCATAATAAAATTTGAAATATTGAAACATACACCACTTATGAGCATATTTATCCCCTTAATTCACTTTGGTGGTTTTCAACATTTCATGAACTTATTTTCCTCCTTCTCGATTCTTATGAGTTATCGATGTTTTCAATGGAAGGTCACGAACTCTCGAAACGGAATGTCATAATAAAATTTGAAATATTGAAACATACACCACTTATGAGCATATTTATCCCCTTAATTCACTTTGGTGGTTTTCAACATTTCATGAACTTATTTTCCTCCTTTCGATTCTTATGAGTTATCGTTGTTTTCAATGGAAGGTCACGAATCTCGAAACGGAATGTCATAATAAAATTTGAAATATTGAAACATACACCACTTATGAGCATATTTATCCCCTTAATTCACTTTGGTGGTTTTCAACATTTCATGAACTTATTTTCCTCCTTCTCGATTCTTATGAGTTATCGCTGTTTTCAATGGAAGGTCACGAACTCTAAACGGAATGTCATAATAAAATTTGAAATATTGAAACATACACCACTTATGAGCATATTTATCCCCTTAATTCACTTTGGTGGTTTTCAACATTTCATGAACTTATTTTCCTCCTTCTCGATTCTTATGAGTTATCTGTTTTCAATGGAAGGTCACGAACTCTCGAAACGGAATGTCATAATAAAATTTGAAATATTGAAACATACACCACTTATGAGCATATTTATCCCCTTAATTCACTTTGGTGGTTTTCAACATTTCATGAACTTATTTTCCCTCCTCGATTCTTATGAGTTATCGTTGTATTCAGTGGAAGGTCACGAACTCTCGAAACGGAATGTCATAATAAAATTTGAAATATTGAAACATACACCACTTATGAGCATATTTATCCCCTTAATTCATTTTGGTGGTTTTCAACATGTCATGAACTTATTTTCCTCCTTCTCGATTCTTATGAGTTATCGTTGTTTTCAATGGAAGGTCACGAACTCGCGAAACGGAATGTCATAATAAAATTTGAAATATTGAAACATACACCACTTATGAGCATATTTATCCCCTTAATTCACTTTGGTGGTTTTCAACCTTTCATAAATCGTTTTTCCTCCTTCTCGATTCTTATGAGTTATCGCTGTTTTCAATGGAAGGTCACGAACTCTCGAAACAGAATTTCATAATAAAATTTGAAATATTGAAACATACATCACTTATGAGCATATTTATCCCCTTAATTCACTTTGGTGGTTTTCAACCTTTCATGAACTTATTTTCCTCCTTCTCGATTCTTATGAGTGATCGTTGTATTCAATGGAAGGTCACGAACTCTCGAAACGGAATGTCATAATAATATTTGAAATATTGAAACATACACCACTTATGAGCATATTTATCCCCTTAATTCACTTTGGTGGTTTTCAACATTTCATGAACTTATTTTCCTCCTTCTCGATTCTTATGAGTTATCGCTGTTTTCAATGGAAGGTCACGAACTCTCGAAACGGAATGTCATAATAAAATTTGAAATATTGAAACATACACCACTTATGAGCATATTTATCCCCTTAATTCACTTTGGTGGTTTTCAACATTTCATGAACTTATTTTCCTCCTTTCGATTCTTATGAGTTATCGTTGTTTTCAATGGAAGGTCACGAACTCTCGAAACGGAATGTCATAATAAAATTTGAAATATTGAAACATACACCACTTATGAGCATATTTATCCCCTTAATTCACTTTGGTGGTTTTCAACATTTCATGAACTTATTTTCCTCCTTCTCGATTCTTATGAGTTATCGTTGTTTTCAATGGAAGGTCACGAAATCTCGAAACGGAATGTCATAATAAAATTTGAAATATTGAAACATACACCACTTATGAGCATATTTATCCCCTTAATTCACTTTGGTGGTTTTCAACATTTCATGAACTTATTTTCCTCCTTCTCGATTCTTATGAGTTATCGTTGTTTTCAATGGAAGGTCACGAACTCTCGAAACGGAATGTCATAATAAAATTTGAAATATTGAAACATACACCACTTATGAGCATATTTATCCCCTTAATTCACTTTGGTGGTTTTCAACATTTCATGAACTTATTTTCCTCCTTCTCGATTCTTATGAGTTATCGATGTTTTCAATGGAAGGTCACGAACTCTCGAAACGGAATGTCATAATAAAATTTGAAATATTGAAACATACACCACTTATGAGCATATTTATCCCCTTAATTCACTTTGGTGGTTTTCAACATTTCATGAACTTATTTTCCTCTTCTCGATTCTTATGAGTTATCGTTGTTTTCAATGGAAGGTCACGAACTCTCGAAACGGAATGTCATAATAAAATTTGAAATATTGAAACATACACCACTTATGAGCATATTTATCCCTTAATTCACTTTGGTGGTTTTCAACATTTCATGAACTTATTTTCCTCCTTCTCGATTCTTATGAGTTATCGTTGTTTTCAATGGAAGGTCACGAACTCTCGAAACGGAATGTCATAATAAAATTTGAAATATTGAAACATACACCACTTATGAGCATATTTATCCCCTTAATTCACTTTGGTGGTTTTCAACATTTCATGAACTTATTTTCCTCCTTCTCGATTCTTATGAGTTATCGTTGTTTTCAATGGAAGGTCACGAACTCTCGAAACGGAATGTCATAATAAAATTTGAAATATTGAAACATACACCACTTATGAGCATATTTATCCCCTTAATTCACTTTGGTGGTTTTCAACATTTCATGAACTTATTTTCCTCCTTCTCGATTCTTATGAGTTATCGTTGTTTTCAATGGAAGGTCACGAACTCTCGAAACGGAATGTCATAATAAAATTTGAAATATTGAAACATACACCACTTATGAGCATATTTATCCCCTTAATTCACTTTGGTGGTTTTCAACATTTCATGAACTTATTTTCCTCCTTCTCGATTCTTATGAGTTATCGTGTTTTCAATGGAAGGTCACGAACTCTCGAAACGGAATGTCATAATAAAATTTGAAATATTGAAACATACACCACTTATGAGCATATTTATCCCCTTAATTCACTTTGGTGGTTTTCAACATTTCATGAACTTATTTTCCTCCTTCTCGATTCTTATGAGTTATCGTTGTTTTCAATGGAAGGTCACGAACTCGAAACGGAATGTCATAATAAAATTTGAAATATTGAAACATACACCACTTATGAGCATATTTATCCCCTTAATTCACTTTGGTGGTTTTCAACATTTCATGAACTTATTTTCCTCCTTCTCGATTCTTATGAGTTATCGTTGTTTTCAATGGAAGGTCACGAACTCTCGAAACGGAATGTCATAATAAAATTTGAAATATTGAAACATACACCACTTATGAGCATATTTATCCCCTTAATTCACTTTGGTGGTTTTCAACATTTCATGAACTTATTTTCCTCCTTCTCGATTCTTATGAGTTATCGTTGTTTTCAATGGAAGGTCACGAACTCGAAACGGAATGTCATAATAAAATTTGAAATATTGAAACATACACCACTTATGAGCATATTTATCCCCTTAATTCACTTTGGTGGTTTTCAACATTTCATGAACTTATTTTCCTCCTTCTCGATTCTTATGAGTTATCGTTGTTTTCAATGGAAGGTCACGAACTCTCGAAACGGAATGTCATAATAAAATTTGAAATATTGAAACATACACCACTTATGAGCATATTTATCCCCTTAATTCACTTTGGTGGTTTTCAACATTTCATGAACTTATTTTCCTCCTTCTCGATTCTTATGAGTTATCGTTGTTTTCAATGGAAGGTCACGAACTCGAAACGGAATGTCATAATAAAATTTGAAATATTGAAACATACACCACTTATGAGCATATTTATCCCCTTAATTCACTTTGGTGGTTTTCAACATTTCATGAACTTATTTTCCTCCTTCTCGATTCTTATGAGTTATCGATGTTTTCAATGGAAGGTCACGAACTCTCGAAACGGAATGTCATAGTAAAATTTGAAATATTGAAACATACACAACTTATGAGCATATTTATCCCCTTAATTCACTTTGGCGGTTTTCAACATTTCATGAACTTATTTTCCTCCTTCTCGATTCATATGAGTTATTGTTGTTTTCAATGGAAGGTCACGAACTCTCGAAACGGAATGTCATAATAAAATTTGAAATATTGAAACATACACCACTTATGAGCATATTTATCCCCTTAATTCACTTTGGTGGTTTTCAACATTTCATGAACTTATTTTCCTCCTTCTCGATTCTTATGAGTTATCGCTGTTTTCAATGGAAGGTCACGAACTCTCGAAACGGAATGTCATAATAAAATTTGAAATATTGAAACATACACCACTTATGAGCATATTTATCCCCTTTATTCACTTTGGTGGTTTTCAACATTTCATGAACTTATTTTCCTCCTTCTCGATTCTTATGAGTTATCGTTGTTTTCAATGGAAGGTCACGAACTCTCGAAACGGAATGTCATAATAAAATTTGAAATATTGAAACATACACCACTTATGAGCATATTTATCCCCTTAAATCACTTTGGTGGTTTTCAACATTTCATGAACTTATTTTCCTCCTTCTCGATTCTTATGAGTTATTGTTTTCAATGGAAGGTCACGAACTCTCGAAACGGAATGTCATAATAAAATTTGAAATATTGAAACATACACCACTTATGAGCATATTTATCCCCTTAATTCACTTTGGTGGTTTTCAACATTTCATGAACTTATTTTCCTCCTTCTCGATTCTTATGAGTTATCGATGTTTTCAATGGAAGGTCACGAACTCTCGAAACGGAATGTCATAATAAAATTTGAAATATTGAAACATACACCACTTATGAGCATATTTATCCCCTTAATTCACTTTGGTGGTTTTCAACATTTCATGAACTTATTTTCCTCCTTCTCGATTCTTATGAGTTATCGATGTTTTCAATGGAAGGTCACGAACTCTCGAAACGGAATGTCATAATAAAATTTGAAATATTGAAACATACACCACTTATGAGCATATTTATCCCCTTAATTCACTTTGGTGGTTTTCAACATTTCATGAACTTATTTTCCTCCTTCTCGATTCTTATGAGTTATCGTTGTTTTCAATGGAAGGTCACGAACTCTCAAACGAATGTCATAATAAAATTTGAAATATTGAAACATACACCACTTATGAGCATATTTATCCCCTTAATTCACTTTGGTGGTTTTCAACATTTCATGAACTTATTTTCCTCCTTCTCGATTCTTATGAGTTATCGTTGTTTTCAATGGAAGGTCACGAATCTCGAAACGGAATGTCATAATAAAATTTGAAATATTGAAACATACACCACTTATGAGCATATTTATCCCCTTAATTCACTTTGGTGGTTTTCAACATTTCATGAACTTATTTTCCTCCTTCTCGATTCTTATGAGTTATCGTTGTTTTCAATGGAAGGTCACGAACTCTCGAAACGGAATGTCATAATAAAATTTGAAATATTGAAACATACACCACTTATGAGCATATTTATCCCCTTAATTCACTTTGGTGGTTTTCAACATTTCATGAACTTATTTTCCTCCTTCTCGATTCTTATGAGTTATCGATGTTTTCAATGGAAGGTCACGAATCTCGAAACGGAATGTCATAATAAAATTTGAAATATTGAAACATACACCACTTATGAGCATATTTATCCCCTTAATTCACTTTGGTGGTTTTCAACATTTCATGAACTTATTTTCCTCCTTCTCGATTCTTATGAGTTATCGTTGTTTTCAATGGAAGGTCACGAACTCTCGAAACGGAATGTCATAATAAAATTTGAAATATTGAAACATACACCACTTATGAGCATATTTATCCCCTTAATTCACTTTGGTGGTTTTCAACATTTCATGAACTTATTTTCCTCCTTCTCGATTCTTATGAGTTATCGTTGTTTTCAATGGAAGGTCACGAACTCTCGAAACGGAATGTCATAATAAAATTTGAAATATTGAAACATACACCACTTATGAGCATATTTATCCCCTTAATTCACTTTGGTGGTTTTCAACATTTCATGAACTTATTTTCCTCCTTCGATTCTTATGAGTTATCGATGTTTTCAATGGAAGGTCACGAACTCTCGAAACGGAATGTCATAATAAAATTTGAAATATTGAAACATACACCACTTATGAGCATATTTATCCCCTTAATTCACTTTGGTGGTTTTCAACATTTCATGAACTTATTTTCCTCCTTCTCGATTCTTATGAGTTATCGATGTTTTCAATGGAAGGTCACGAACTCTCGAAACGGAATGTCATAATAAAATTTGAAATATTGAAACATACACCACTTATGAGCATATTTATCCCCTTAATTCACTTTGGTGGTTTTCAACATTTCATGAACTTATTTTCCTTCTTCCCGATTCTTATTAGTTATCGTTGTTTTCAATGGAAGGTCACGAACTCTCGAAACGGAATGTCATAATAAAATTTGAAATATTGAAACATACACCACTTATGAGCATATTTATCCCCTTAATTCACTTTGGCGGTTTTCAACATTTCATGAACTTATTTTCCTCCTTCTCGATTCTTATGAGTTATCGATGTTTTCAATGGAAGGTCACGAAATCTCGAAACGGAATGTCATAATAAAATTTGAAATATTGAAACATACACCACTTATGAGCATATTTATCCCCTTAATTCACTTTGGTGGTTTTCAACATTTCATGAACTTATTTTCCTCCTTCTCGATTCTTATGAGTTATCGTTGTTTTCAATGGAAGGTCACGAACTCTCAAACGGAATGTCATAATAAAATTTGAAATATTGAAACATACACCACTTATGAGCATATTTATCCCCTTAATTCACTTTGGTGGTTTTCAACATTTCATGAACTTATTTTCCTCCTTCTCGATTCTTATGAGTTATCGATGTTTTCAATGGAAGGTCACGAACTCTCGAAACGGAATGTCATAATAAAATTTGAAATATTGAAACATACACCACTTATGAGCATATTTATCCCCTTAATTCACTTTGGTGGTTTTCAACATTTCATGAACTTATTTTCCTCCTTCTCGATTCTTATGAGTTATCGATGTTTTCAATGGAAGGTCACGAACTCTCGAAACGGAATGTCATAATAAAATTTGAAATATTGAAACATACACCACTTATGAGCATATTTATCCCCTTAATTCACTTTGGTGGTTTTCAACATTTCATGAACTTATTTTCCTCCTTCTCGATTCTTATGAGTTATCGTTGTTTTCAATGGAAGGTCACGAACTCTCGAAACGGAATGTCATAATAAAATTTGAAATATTGAAACATACACCACTTATGAGCATATTTATCCCCTTAATTCACTTTGGTGGTTTTCAACATTTCATGAACTTATTTTCCTCCTTCTCGATTCTTATGAGTTATCGCTGTTTTCAATGGAAGGTCACGAACTCGAAACGGAATGTCATAATAAAATTTGAAATATTGAAACATACACCACTTATGAGCATATTTATCCCCTTAATTCACTTTGGTGGTTTTCAACATTTCATGAACTTATTTTCCTTCCTTCTCGATTCTTATGAGTTATCGTTGTTTTCAATGGAAGGTCACGAACTCTCGAAACGGAATGTCATAATAAAATTTGAAATATTGAAACATACACCACTTATGAGCATATTTATCCCTTAATTCACTTTGGTGGTTTTCAACATTTCATGAACTTATTTTCCTCCTTCTCGATTCTTATGAGTTATCGCTGTTTTCAATGGAAGG